>PVIC010036063.1:0-18750 GCA_004025085.1 Thryonomys swinderianus
TGCAAATGAGCTCTAGAATGTATGACAGCTTTTATAGAGTGGGAAATTTCCATAGGAAACTTGGTGTGGGAATGTGATGAGGGGAAGGAATAAATATGATACAGAAAGAAAATAAAAGAGCATGTATAAAGGGGGTGAGGAGGTGTGGGTGGGTAGGGATATGGGTAGAAATGAGAATTAACTTGTGTCATATACTGGTACAAATTCCCCAATGTTATACATGATTTTGAGATGTATATAAATTGTACCAATAAAGAATTCAACTAAAAAAATGTGAAAGATAACTTTTTGAGATGTGGAGATAAAGCATATTTAGGTACTATTGGTAGGAAGATAAATTAATATAACTACTGTGGATAATAGTATGAAGGAAACTAAAAACAGAAAGTTTGAAGCTAATTACCATATCATCCATTAATCTTAGTTCAGTGTGTATGTATACATGTGAGCATACAGTATCTCCAAAGGAATTCCAAGTGGTATGTTGCAAAGATATCTGCATCACCATGTTCACTGCAGCATTATTTATAGTGGCTAAGATATGGAAGCAGCCTAGCTATCCATCATCAATAAGCAGCAAATAAATATGATATATCAACACAGTGAAATACTACTCAATCTTAAAAGAAGAGCTATCTTGCAACAGCATACATGACCCTATAGGACTGTTTAAGTGGGTCAAGAAAGGTAAGCACTAGAAAATCTCATTGATGTGTGGAGTGTGAAAAATTGGCACTCACATAAGTAAGAAAGTAGGTTACTAGGGAATGGGAGAGGGCAGGCAATGGGAGAAAGCAGAGATGTTGTTCAAAGAGCACAAAGTTTCACCTAGACATGAAGAATGATCCTTATTGATCTAATACCTGAATTGATACTCTAATAAATAACAAGGTATTATATTTTTGCAAATTACTAACAGTGCAGATTTTAAGGTTCATTACAAATATTGACAATAATATAAAATGATGGATTTCTTAACTTGATTTAATCACTCCCACTATAAAAATATATCAATAGATCATATGCCCTATTAATTTATAAATTTATTATGAGAACATTTTTACTTAATTTTGAATGGCTAAAAACAGCAAATTCTAGTGTGGAAACTGGGAAACCTTTTTTTTTTTTTTTGTGAGATAGGGTCTTGCTTTGTAGTTCAGACTGGGCTGGAGCTCACTATGTAGTCCAGGCAAACCTCAAACTCAGCAATCCTCCTGCCTCTGCCTCTTGAGTGCTGGGATTAATGCGTGAGCCACCATGCCCGGCACTGTGGTATATGGTATTGATGGCTGGTGGGCATGAGTCACATGCCCAGCATTGTATATGGTTACCAGGATTGAACTCAGGCCCGTGGGCTTGCGAGGCAGGCGCTGTAACCACTGAGCTAAATCTCTGGCCCAAAGCCTTGTATACTGTTGGTAAAAATGCAGAATATATTGGGCCAGAGATTTAGCTCAGTGGTTCTGGTGCCTGTCTAGCAACCACAAGGTCCTGAGTTCAAACACTGGTAACCACACACAACAATTCTGGGCATGGTGACTCATACCCACCAGCAATCAGTACCACATACCACAGTGCTGGACATGGTGGCTCATGCCTGCCATCCCAGCACTCAGGAGGCAGAGGCAGTAGGGTTTCTGAGTTTGAGGCTTGCCTGGGCTACATAATGAGCTCAGGGCCAGCCTGAACTACAAAGCAAGACCTTTCTCAAAAAGAAAAAAAGCAAAATATATAGAATGTGATACGTAGGATTAGGAAAAAAATATATATATATATATGAATACTATTAAACCACTTAAAATTGAAGTCCTGTCATGTGTACACATATATGTATACATACATACATATAGTGAAATATTCAACTACATAAAAATTGAAATCTTGTCATTTTTAGCAACAAGGTTGAACTTGGGAGGATATTATGGTAGAATAAGCCAGGCACAGAAAGACATACATCACATGACTTTAGTTACACATAGACTCTAAAGAAGTTGATTTTATAGAAATCAATTTCAGATCTTAAAAAATCCAATAATGTCTAGGAATATCATCCATAGAGATTCAGGTTTAATGAGTCTGGGTTGCACTTTGCCAGAAGTACATTGTAGATGCTGCTCAGACTATTCCAATGTGCAGGAATGTCTGAGAAATTTGGGGTTCTTAGATATACATATGTATACACTGTTACATGCAAATACATACAGGAAATTCAAACAATGTTTAACAGACTACTAATAGTATTCTCTTGGCAATGAAATGGTGCATTATTTATTTTCTTTTCTAAAGTAGCCATCACCTGTACTTTTCATAATAAACAGGATGATATAGAATTGAGGCAGTCATTTTTATCTGCTATGAGTGAATATCAATTACACTCATGTTCACTTCCATAGAACATATGCTCTATGTGTGTCAAACATTTTGTCTGAAATTTTAATTACATAAATAATTCTAATTTTAACACATCAAAGAAATTTCTGCCTATCCCACCTGAATTTGTCACAGATTGCATTAATAAGTAGTATTCTAGTTACTGATTACATACAGGCATGACTTATTTAATCAGATCTACAGTTTTATAGACCTTGTTCTTGAACTACTTGGATTTAAGACCTTTGGAAGGTAAGTTTAAAAAATTGAGAAAAATACATTTTGCCTAAAAAGTGAGTTAAATTTAAATATATTTTTCTTGTGATTTTTAGTTTCTGATTTTATCAGTGTTAGAGATATCAGTTTGTTTACACACATTTTGTTAGACTTAAACAATGCACTTAACTTTCTCTTTTCTTGACCCAAATTTAAATCTAGAAGATTATTTATCTAGAAAACAACATCTGAGAGTCTAACTATGTACAAGGCAGCATGTAGGGTAAAGAGGATATAGTGGTGAACAAAATAGTCATGGTTCTTGAATATATAAAACTTTTCCTTAGGAATTATTCTTATGACGATCATTAAGTATGGAGTTTTAATAATACAATGGAAAGAGTTTTATTATTGTTTATACCACAGTAATCTAATTTAGCCTGTATATGAAAGGAAACTTTCTGAGAAAGTGGTATTAAGGTTGGACCTAAAGGATGAGGGAGAATTACTCAAGAAAATGCCATAGACTTCTGGGAAGATGACAGGAGGGTAAGCAGCAATAAATCAACCTGTCCAGAATTTGGAATACAGACACTGGAAAATAACAGCTTGGGGGGGGGGAGAAGAAGAAGAAGAAAGTTGGATTCCTAGAACCCAGGAAGGATCTGAAGGGGAAATTGGAGCCTACAAAGAAAATGAGGAATCACATTACAACACAGAAAGAAGGGGCATTGGGCACTTTCTTCCTGGCTCCTAAATCGTGGCAAGAATAAGAAAGATCAAATCTACAGAGACACAGTGAAGGAAAGAAACTCTGGAGGCCTGCAGTGGAGTGGGAAACGGAAACTGTGCATTACAGTTAGTGAGTGACTCCAGTCCTAGCATTCACCACATACCCCAGAGAGGGAGCCTTTCAAATGCCATTTTAGGAAAGGGCCAACTGAGCCTGGAACTCAAGTAGTGATGGGGTTGGCTTCATCACAGGGATTCCAATGTTAGACTCTCACTATGATTGGGTGAGGGGCATGCACAGGAGATATCTATTGTCAGGGAGTAGATGTGAGGTCGACCACTGTGTTATAAGCCAAAAATCTCATACCCTACTTCCATGACCAGAGGACAAGTTTGACCTGAATTTCTGTGATTTTGAAAGTCTCAGAATGGCACACTGCACTAATCCTACTGCCAGGTTGCCAGGATTTTCCAACACAGATCTGGGATCTCACTACCTCCCCTCTCTACCAGTGAGTGCAGAGTCATGCCTTGAATTGGACACTGCCACAAAAGTGTAGACCTCAGAAGATAAGCACAGACTCAGAACCACAGAGAAACTGTTCATGTTCTTTGTTTTCCTATTACTCTTTTTTTTCTAATTGTTCATTATATTTTTTATTCTTTGTTTTACTCTTTTCATTTTTCTGATTGTAAACATTGTTTTAAGGTCTTTTTGTTTGTTTGAGACAGGGTCTAACTTTGTAGTTCAGACTGACCCTGAGCTCACTTTGTAGCCCAGGCAAACCTCAAACTCAGAGCAATTCTCTTGCCTCTGCCTCCCGAGTGTTGGGTTTACAGGCATGAGCCACCATACCCAGCATCATTGTTACTGGGCAGATCGAACTCAGGATTTTGCTCTTACAAGGCAGAAGCCAGAACCACTGAGCTAAATCCCCAACCCTGTTTTGTTCTTGTTTTTGTCTTCTCCACCTTTCCTTCTTTCCTGTCTTCTTCACCACTTTCTTGAAGGGTAGATAATCTTTGTGTTCCTCCAGCCTTATTTCTAATTTTTTTTTTTTTTTTTTTTTTTTTTTTTTTTTTTTTTTTTTTTTTTTTTTTTTTTTTTTTTTTTTTTTTGCTTTTGAGACAGGGTCTCGCTTTGTAGTTCAGGCTGGCTCTGAGCTCACTATGTAGCCCAGGCAAGCCTCGAACTCAGCAATCCTCCTGTCTCTGCCTCCCGAGTGCTGGGATTACAGGCATGAGCCACCACACCTGGCTAGTTATCATATTTTGTTATTTTTCATTCTATTTGATGTTATTGTTATTACTAATTGTACTACCTTAGCCAAAATGACATAGTAGTTAGAATCAATTGACCTTCCTTGTCTAACAATACCTAGATTGGATAGGGGTCATAAAAAAATACTACAGCCCAGTAAAAAAGAACTGAGTACTAGGACAAACAGCCTGCACTCTTTCATCCTTAATAAATAGAAGAAGCAGGATCCTAGGATAGATTCAAAAGCAAAAAGCCAGCTATCTCTAGAATACATCTCTGAAAAGTAATCATTTAAAATATCTTAAAATGTCACAATTGGGCTGGAGATTTAGCTCAGTTGTTCCAATGTCTGCCTAGCAAGCACAAGGTCTGTGGTTCAATCCCAGTAACCACATACAACAATACCGGGTGTGGTGACTCACACCCACCAGCAATCAGTACCACATACCACAATGCTGGGCATGGTGGCTCAGGCCTGTAATCCCAGCATTCAGGAGGCAGAGGCAGGAGGATTGCTGGGAGTTCGAGGCTTGCCTGGGCTACATAATGAGCACAGGGCCAGCCTGAACTACAAAGTGAGAACCTGTCTCAAAAAAAAAAAGTCACAAGTATAATGTTAAATATAACTACCATAAGCAATTTACAAGCCTCACCATGGAAAACAAATAAACAAAAAAAAGAAAAGAAAAAGAAGCTTAGAAAACATGGGACCAATATACAACCCAGCATTCCCAACTCACCCAAAGCAAATCGAGGGAGCATTGACGTTAAATAAGTAAAAACCCTTCCAGGTGACCTTTCTGAAATTGTAGAAGCCTAAGTAAAAAGCAGATGAAAAGCTCTTTTGACAAAACCAAGCATAAATAGTTACACAGATAATTAAAGAGATGATAACCATAATGGAGGAAATGGTTGGTGTAATTGTAGTAGATAGAATTTTTCTTTTTACTAGAGAGATCTATGAAAGACAAGAAAACCATGGATACCCAACATAGGAGAGAACTAGATACCATAGAACAGATTCCCACATTGAAAATTTGATTGAAAGTATATGTAGTGCAATCAACCAATGTGAAAATAGAATATCAGACCTAGAAGACAGGGTTACAGTTGGTGATCATCAAATTAAAGATTTCTTAAACCTAGCCAAAGACCACAAAAAATCAATCCAACACTCTAGATGATGCCAAGAAGAATAATATAGGATTAACTGAAAACAATAAAAAAAAATTAGAAAGTAGCAAGAAGGACATACAATTCCATTCATAGAAGTAATAGAAGAAAACTTTCAAGCATGTAAAAAGAATTTCACATACAGAGAAATGAGACATATACTACCTCAAATACCCATGAGTTAAAAAATATACACCAAGCCATATAATAATTAAGATTTCAGAAATTCAATGCAAAACAGACCATAAAAACTTGTCAGAGAAAGGAAAAAACACCCTAAACAGGAAAACCATAAAAATTGCAGTAGATTTCTTAATACAAGCTCTTAAGTCAAGGAGAGCTTGGAGTGAAGTATTTCCAGCCCTACAAGAAAACAATCTCCAGTGCAGATTGATGTACCATGAAAAGTTCTCTTTCAAAAGTAATGGTGTAATATGATACTTCCATGATAAAGAACATCTAAAGAAATTTATGATCACAACGTTGTCTCTTAAAAACCAATAGCAGTACTGTACCAAAGAAACAAAAAATTCACTGACAGGCAAATAAGAGAGACAATGCTTTTCACTACAGCATCAAGAAAAATAAAAACTGGCGGCCGAGGGTGGGGCGGACAGCGACGGTGGCAGCCTGGGGTCCGGCTGCACGCAGTCTATGACAGTACGTCAGCAGCGGGATGGTCGTAGCTGCGGTGGCGGCTGCAGAAGCCCGAGCAGCCGTGGCGCAGTGGAGGTTAGAGCCCTAGCAGTGTCAGTGGCACCCCGGGGAGTTTAAGATGGCGGCGGGGGGGGGGGCTGTGCGGGCGGCTGGGGCAGGACAACATCACCGTGCTGCATGTGAAGCCCACCGAGACGCCCATCCAGGCGCTCGAGACTTACCAGAACCACAAGAATTTAATTCCTTTCCAGCCTTCGATTCAATTCCAGGGGCTCCAGGGGCTTTTAAAATTCCCAAAAATGATCCCCTCAACAAAGTGCGTAACTTTAACTTCTATCTGTCAAACTTGGGCAAAGACAACCTCAGGGCAGCTTTGACTGTGTCCAGCAAGTGTTCTCCAACTCTGGAGCCTCCCAGCTCAATTGCCTTGGATTTATCAAAGATAAAATTACAGTATGTGCAACAAATGACTCGTATCAGATGACACGAGAGAGAATGACCCAGGCAGAGGAAGAATCCCGCAACCAAAGCACAAAAGCTATCAAACCCGGTGGACCATATGTAGGGAACAGAGTGCAGATTCGGAAAGCACCTCAAGCCGGATGCAGTGCCTGAGAGGAAAAGGTCAACCCCCATGAACCCTGCAAACACAATTCACAAGACCTATGACGGGGGCGGCGGCGTTTCTCAGCGGCCATATAGGGACAGAGTGATTCACCTACTGGCGCTGAAGGCCTACAAGAAACCTGAGCTGCTGGCCCGACTGCAGAAAGATGGTGTCAATCAGAAAGAAAAATCTCTGGGAGCGATTCTGCAGCAGGTCGCCAATCTGAACCCTAAAGACCTGTCCTACACACTAAAGGATTATGTGTTCAAGGAGCTTCAGCGAGACTGGCCAGGTTACAGCGAGACGGATCGGCGCTCATTAGAGTCAGTGCTTGCTAGAAAACTAAATTCATCTCAGAGTTTCGCTGGCACCAGCCGTTCAGAATCTCCTGTATGTTCTAGTAGAGACGCTGCCTCCTCTCCTCAGAAACGTCCTTTGGATTCAGATTTTATTGATCTTTTAATGAGTAAAAAAGCTCATATATCTCACCTGACCTGTAGAGTGCCACCGACATTAAATGGCCATTTGAACCCCACCAGTGAGAAATCCTCTGCTGGGCTCCCTCCTCTCCCCACAGCCACTGCCATTCCCACCCCTCCACCACTGCCTTCGACTCACCTGCCTGTCTCCAAACCTCCACAGACTGTAGATAGAATCTAACTCCAACTCCCCCAGCACTCCAGAAGGCGGGGGGACTCAAGACCTACCTTGTTGACAGTTTTAGTCAAAATGGTAGCATCTATGAAGACCAGCAAGACAAATATACCTCGAGGACTTCTCTGGAAACCTTGTCCCCTGGTTCAGTTCTACTAAAGTGTCCAAAGCCTATGGAAGAAAACCATTCATTGTTTCACAAAAAATACAAAAAGAAATCTAAAAAACACAAGGAAAAGGAGACTATTCAGGAAAAGGAAGAAGACGTACAAAGAGAAGAGAAAATTGCCAAGCTGAATGACTCTAGTCCGAATTCCAATGAAGGAGTTAAAGAGGGCTGCACTGCCTCCATGGAGCCTTCCTTGACAATTGAACTCCCAGATTATTTGATAAAATATATTGCTATTGTCTCTTACGAACAATGCCAGAATTACAAAGATGACTTCAATGCTGAATATGATGAGTATAGGGCTTTGCATGCCAGAATGGAGAGTGTAGCTCGAAGATTTATCAAACTGGATGCACAATGAAAACGCCTTTCTCTAGGCTCGAAAGAGTATCAGAATGTTCACGAAGAAGTCTTACAAGAATATCAGAAGATCAAGCAGTCCAGTCCCAATTACCACGGAGAGAAATACAGATGCTAGTATCTTCATAACAAGGTGGCGCACATCAAAAGACTAATAGGTGAATTTGACCAACAGCGAGCAGAGTCATGGCACTAAAACTGCCTGGACCACAAAATGTCAATAAACTTAAGCTTATTTATTTAAAATTCCATTCTAGATTCTAAAAAGATGAAACTTTGCCTATTGAAAGTTTCAGTATTAGTAAATGAGTTCCTTTTTTTTTTTTTTTTTTTCATTTTACTTTGCTTCCCTGCATTTTGAAGCTGCTTTTGCCGGTCCTTTATTTTTTTTTTTTTTCCTCTCAAGACTTGTGTTTGTTAATAGACATATTTTTTTAGATATTTGGGATCCAGTGTTTATATACTTCAAATCATTTTTTTCCTTAAAAACTTTGTCATTAGAAATGATTTTTTAGATACTGAGGATCCAATGTCCACACTTAAAAGTTGTGTGTGTTAAAAAAAAAAACAGTAATGTGTAAGGTGAAATGCTTTTGGATAAACATAAGCCTATTTTCTGACCTTTCTTAACGCAAACTCTTTGCCTTAAATGCTAGACTACTTAGAAATTTGCACAAGATGCAAAAAAAAAATTAAAACATTGGGAGGGTTAAAATAGAAAGTTGTGCAACTGTGTATGTGTATAGATTTTTATACACATATGTATATATGGGCTGACTTGTTCTTGACTATTAAATCCACTCTGCAAGTTAACCCCCCATTGCAATGGTTGCCTTAAGGTGTTTGCTAGTCGTGTACATAGTGTGGTTAATCAGTAGCTGCACTGCTTCCCAGTGAGGAGAGTGTGGGGAAGCACACTGTGGCCTACCAGCGTTTGAATGCGTGTGCCTGACCTGTGTGTGTGCAGAGGTGATGTGGGCGTGAGCGTGCGTGAAGGACAAAACTGCTACTCTCAGTAGGCCACACCCTCAGGTTAAACAACTGACGAGTGTTACTGTAGGGTTTTGTTTTGTTTTGTTTTTTCCTGTCAGATTGCTACTTCTGTTATGGAAGACAAAAGCATTTCCATTTCAACAGTTTGTCAGCTTTATTAACATTGGACAAAAAAATGCTATGTTATGAAAATGAAACAGATCTATAGTTTTGAGGCAAAATTATAAAATTAAATGTGTAGGGGGCCGGAGGGTTAACTCAGTGGTTCCGGCGCCTGCTTCGCAAGCCCAAGGTCCTGAGTTTGATCCCCTGTAACCACATATAATGCTGGACGTGGAGACTCACGCCCACCAACAATCAATGCCACATACCACAATGCCGGGTGTGGTGGCTCACACCTGTAATCCCAGCACTCGGGAGGCAGAGACAAGAGGATTGCTGAGTTCGCGGCGGCTTGCCTGGGCTCCATAGTGAGCTCAGGGCCAGCCTGAACTACAAAGCGAGACCCTGTCTCAAAAAAAAAAATTAAATGTGTAGGTAACCTATTTATATACTGCTATAAAGTATTTTTGAAGAGAGATATGCAAAGAAGCTATTACCTACATGAGATGTATATTTAAAGATTTTTTTGTTCATCCTGGCTACCAGGAATATTAAAAAGTGGATATATTTAACCATAACATACTGTGATTCATCAAATAGCACAAACTTTCATTTCATGGAGTTTATCTGTTGACTCTGATTTAAACTATCACTTGTTTTATCATGTGGGAACATAAGTCATATGGTCAAAAATACAGCATTTTGAACTAATGTTGATTTAAGTTGTGTTGTCGTATCATACTGTCTTTTCAAAGTGCTGCCAGTTGGAAAGGGAAGCATTATGTTTACAAATCTGTTTTGAAATGTTTGCCAAAACTTTGGCAGTATCTTTAATAAAGATGTCTGTCACCAGCATCCAAGAAAACAAAAAAAGAAATAATAAAAACACATAAAAAACTTAGGAATCAATCTAATGAAGGAAGTGGAAGATCTATACATTGAAAAGTGAAGTAGTCTGAAAAGGAAATTTAAAAAAGATACCATCAAATGGAAAGTCATCCACTGTACTTTAGTAGGTATAACCAGTAAAATGAAAATGGGCATACTTCAGAACTATCATACAGATTTAATGCAATCCCAATCAAAATACTAATAACATGCTGCACGGAATGAAAGAAAACTATCCTAAAACTCATATGTAACCCAGAGACCCAAGATAATAAAAGCAATTCTGGACAGCAAGGGCGAGGCAGGAAACATCACAATTCCAGATCTGAAGTTACACTGCGTAACTACCATGGTTTAAAAAAAAAAAAAAAAAAAAGCATAGTACTGGCCAAGAAAATAGACTCAAGAATCAGTGAAACAGAACAAAAGATGAAGAGACAACTCCAAGCATACTTGGCTTCCTTGACTTTGAAAAAGGTGCCAAACACCTTCAATGGGGGAAAAAAAAAAGATAGCCTCTGTGATAAATTGTGTTGGGAAAACTGGCTTTCTACTCGCTGAAGACTGAACTTTCTAACTCTGAGATCCATATCTCTCACCATGCACTGAACTAAAATAGAAATGGATCAAGGATCTAAATATTAAAACAGAAACAGTTCATCAATCAGAAAATCGTACAGTTAAAACTCTTGAAAACATAGGTATAGATAAAGATTTATAAATAAAACCCTAATTGCACATGAAATGCTACAATGAATCAACAATTTGGATATCACATTAAATAGGCTTTTCTGCAGCAAAAGAAACCACCAGCAGAGTAAAGAGAAAATCCAGAGTGAAAAAAAAAAAGTACCAGCTACTCTGTAGACAAGGGCTAACATCTAGAATATACAGAGCTCAAAAAGAGCACACCCCCAAATTTTAAAACCCATTGTGAAAGTGAACATCTGAAATTAATAGATACTTCTTTTTTTTTTTTTTTTGAGACAGGGTCTCACTTTGTACTTCAGGCTGGCTCTGAGCTCACTATGTAGCCCAGGCAAGCCTTGAACTCAGCAATCCTCCTATCTCTGCCTCCCGAGTGCTGGGATTACAGGTGTGAGCCACCATGCCCGGCAATAGATACTTCTTAGATGATGAAGTACAAACAACAAATAAATATATGGAAAAATATTCAACATCACTGGTGACTTGAAACTGCAAATTGAAATCACACAGATTCCATGTCACTCCAGAAAGAATGGTTATCAGCAAAAAATCAACCAATAACAAATGTTGGCGAGGCTGTGTGGAAAAGGAAAAGTCACTCCATTGTTCCTTGGAGTGTAACCAGTAGAATCACTATGGAAATCAATGTGTATTTTTTTGAAGAAACAAAACTAGATGTTCCACTTGACCCAGCTGTGCCCCATCTAGGTGTCTTCCTGAGAGAGTTAAAAGCATTACACCATAGTGATATATGATCACCTATGTTTATAGTAGCACAATTTATAATAGCTAAATTTTGGAAACAACTCATCTACCCATCAATGAATGAATGGGCAAAGGGAATTTGTATTTATAGAAAAATGAGTACAATTTGCCATAGTGAAGGATCAACTTGAGTAATTTTTAGCTAAGTGGATGCAGCTTGAGACTATGTTATATGAAATGAAGACACAGAATTTTAAATTTTGCATTGTTTCTCTTGTGTAGAAATACAACAGATAAATAAGGAACAAGAAGGAGAATAGTTATTGGGAAGTTGGAACAAGATGTTTAAATGGGAAGGGGAATAATAAAAGGGAAGTGGGGCAGGAAGGAAGGGAAAAGGGATGCAAAAGAGAGATAATGAAAGGCAAAGGTAGAAACAAATATGTTCAAATGAGGAAAAGTAGCTTTGAGGGAGGGGATGGGGAATGGGAAAAAGAATTAAGACATCTGTATAGGTACAAATACTCTCTGGTGAATATTATCATTATGTATGGCAAATATATAGTAATAAAATTATAAAACAAACAAATACAACAGTAACCACAACAAAAAGGAAAATAGTCGTACAAGGAGCAAACCAAAGATCGAGAGCAGAATGGGCAAAGGCCCTGAGACAGAAAAAAACTTCTAAAAAGTCAGTGTAACTACAGCATAATGATGAATGAAATCAATTGGTAAGAAGGTAAGAAAGAGGTAAGAAGGAGGCAAGTCATGCATTATAAGGCACTGGAAGGATTATTGTTTTTGTCCTAAAACAAATGAGAAGCCCTTGAATGTAAACAGGAGAAAGGAATAATCAAATATGCATTTTAATAACATTGTTTCAAATTTACTCCGTAAATATAAATGTGAATGAATGTGGAAAGAGCAAGCCTAGGGTTGGGAAGAAAATTTGAATTGAGGAGAAAAAGAGAACTCTGTTGGAGTAGTTCAAGATGAAGTCAACTAAATACAGTATTTTGAGTTTTACTTATCTTTTGGAAATAGTATCAACAGGCTTTGATTATAAATTGCCTAGGGAGCAGAGAAAGTGACTTTAAGAAGTACAATGCTCCAAGAATGATGTCTGGATTTCTTCCCTCAGAAAAATGGGTAGATGCTAGGATAATTTACAGACCTGTAGGAGAGTAAATAAGCACATTGATTTGGTGTAAGTGGGAATAGACATTCTATGTTATTTCTGAGATATCTAATAAATATATCAAGTAACTCGTTGAATGTATTGGTTTAAACTTCAGAAATGAATCTGCTTGACAGTAATAAGAATACAGAGAATAATTAAAAGTACATGACCTGATTCTCAGAGAGGGAATCAAGAGTGAGATCTGAGAACCACTAGTATTTAAAATTCTCTTGGTTCTGGAAAGAGGTGTTGAAAAAGGAAGATACATCATCATGTACAGGTACATATTTCCTATGATGAATGGGCTTGTCATATATATATATATATATATATATATATATATATATATATATATATTCATTTATATATAAAATATACCAATAAAATAAAAATTAAATAGAAAATAAGATGTGTTTTAGTGACAAATACCCACAAAAAGATGAACAATTATCCAGAGAAGTAGATAAAATAATTGAAAGTGTTTTTTCACAGAAGTTGAAAGAAAATATTTTATGAAATAAGACTATAATTGATCTGTGTTCATAACTCAAGTGAAAGGTAAATTAAACAGTGCTTACTGGATTTAACCATATGAGGGATATTGAGACCATAAAGAAGTCACTGTAGTTAAGTGATGTGATCTGAAACTGTACTGGATTTAATAATGAATCTATCTTCAAGAACACATTTTTGTCTACTAAATTGTTCACACTATTTAGGCTAATTTGCTTTATGACACAGACTGTTTTCAAAATGTTACATATTTATTATCAGTAAAGAGAAACGCATTCTACAGTTATTGGAAGGAATGTTCTAGTGATGTAAACTAGGTAGGTTTGTGAATATTATGCTTTAAATTCTTTATATCTGCACTTTTTGTGTTCTTCAGCAGTTCATAAGATTACATAAAACTATCTGAATATACTATGAACTTATATAAATTCTATTCAGTTCATCCAAGTTTGCTTCGTATGAGTCAATCCAATGTTAAAATTATGTATTTATATGTACACTTATTTTTTAAGTGGTCATACTCTTGTATCATTATTAAATTACTTGTTTTGGAGGCTACACCTAAATTAAAATCGAGGGTCAGAATACAATTTAGCCATATATACAGGAAAACAGGAAATAATTTGCTGAATAAGAAGATATCTGCCATATTACGACAATGTGAAGTGGTATTGGGGTATGGGCTAAGTACAATGCTTACTCTGTGATGGGAATAATACAACCTATTATATCTACATTGGAAAATAATTGGGCAACATGTGTACGAGGAGATAAATTGGAGAATAATTATAGTATGATTTTAAACATCACAAAACTATAAATATCTAAAGAGTAAAGACAAATATTTTTAATTATGCACATGATGGAATGTTATGTAAAAGTAAATATAAAAGAATAAAGTAGATATAAAAAATGTCTATATATCTAAAAGTAGATGAGCCATCAAAATAAAATATTGAGTCAAGGAGCAAGTCAAACCACCATGTCAACAATATAATTTCCAAAAAGCTCAAAACTGGAAAATTTCAAGTTATTCAAAGGAATTGATAATTACAAAATTAAAGATAGTGTTTGTTCTTTGGGAAATCATGTAGAAGAGATGAGAAAATGCTCATACTAGGTCTTGTTTAATAACATTCTAGTTTGTAGGCTGCATTGAATTATTATGGTTCCTAGCTTATAAATATTTGAAACACTTTGTATCATATAAATAACAATATATATATATATGTAATTGTAAATTATGAAAGCATAAAAATAAACCTTTATATACAACCATACATTTGAAGAACCTCTGCTGTAATGACGAGAAATTTGTACTTAAAAGTGGATTAAACCAGAAGGCAATTTAATATTTTTTCAGAAGTTAGGGCATGTTTGAAGGTGATGGATTGATCCTCTAGCAAAGATAAATGTGACGCTATAGACAAGAAAAAGGGAAACTGTCCCTGAGAAGGGAGAAAAGGATGGAGTTATGTACATATGCAAGACTGCTATTAGAACCAATAACAATTTCAGAATACCCAATTACAACAGGGAATAAGTATATGGGTCACAAAAACATACTTCTGTTAAAAAGGACTTGACTTCTTAAAGTAAGACATTGATTCTTCTACAAATGTGAAGAACTACAAGGAAAATGCTTAGCAGCACTTGGCACCACTTGATTTCATAACATAGAGCTTCATAGCCAGGTGTGAAAGGACAGCATGTTACCTGGCTTTACATGTAGGAAAATGAAAGACTCAGTTCCATATTGACGGTCCCAATCCAGTTACTGCCTTGTCTTGGCAATTCTCTCAAGGGTCCATAGCTTCTCTGCTTGTCTCAGTCACTTTGCTTGTAGGGAAGAGGTTCAAAGAGATCACAACTACTACAATTCTGAGACTGACTGGTACACTTCCCCCTTTCTCCTGTCATCAAGGCCTTGGAAAATATACTTCCAGGGCCATTTCTTATCCCCCCCATTCAGTACTAGGAAAAACCTTCACCAGTAACGTTTCTATATATAATTTTATGATTTTATAAATAGTAGAAAACCATAACAGAAATATTTTGGGGGATTTTCCCAAGTTTCTTTTAGGTTCTCAGAGTATATAGGGCAATGCATGGTTTCACGGTGAGTTTGTATATCTGTGGAGAGAAAAGTCACATGTAATAAAACATTTCAGAAAATTCTACAAAGAAAAGCACTAGGGAATAAACTATTTCAAAAATAAGAACTAATCTTTAAAGAAAATGCTTCATCTTGTGTAGGTCATATAAATGTAAAACTTATTAACAGCTTTCCTGTTCATAAAAATGTATTAAAGAATAAATTCCATTAAAGATATTAGCAGCGTTCAGATACAGGTCCTGAAAAGAATCACAAGAACTTTGATTTCATTAGATTTTTTGAGTCTAGAATCTTGACTGATGTATTGACCAACTAAAATCATATAATTGATTACAAGCTATATGCTACATTTCTCAACTTATAGTGCATATATTATGCTTGACAATAATAATGAAACTATGTATTTGCTGTTTTTTGAGTACCATTCAAAAGAATAATTTTCACGTTGTTTGCTCTAGGTAGTCCTGGGACAAGCAGAGGTGACATTGTTTGATTTAGGTTGAATGCTAGATAGCCTTCCCCCACACTAGGAATATATCTGTCTAGAAAACTGACATAATTCTATGATTAATTTCCCTTGAAAATTATATACATTGTACATTTTTAAACCACTGCTCCTCTTGACAGATAGTTGCTTCTACTTACACTTAAGGCTAATCATAAGAACCCTCACACCTTTTTTTCTACTTGGCCCAGCCAGGAGGAGAGCCACATAATTAAAGCGAACACAGAAGGTATACAACTACAGCAGCCCGAAAGTTAAGCAGTGCTGCTGTCATCTAAATGTCCCTGCTTTTTTCTACAGGTGGTATAGTTGTAGTGCTTTAATTCTTGTGCTCCATTGTGAGCTATTTTTTTTAACGTGATACAAAACCTAGTCATTTGTTCTTTATTAGTTTGTAGATGTTCATTTGTACCAGGTCCATTTGTTGAACTAGCTCTTTTCATCTATGGAATATATATTTATTATTTTCAATTTAGAATAATTTTTCAATCAGTTGTGTGTATTTGAGTTGGTCTATTTCTGGACTCTCTACTATGTCTAACTGATCTACGGCAAGATATAGATATATAGAGAGAGACAGAGAAAGAGAGAGAGGTAGAGAGTGACAGAGATATCACTGTGTTTACTAATATAACAATTTAAGCCTTGAAATAGACTGATTTCTACATTATTCATTTTCAAATAGTTTTTAGCTATTTTTTTTTTACTTTCCCATACATATCTTAGAATCATTTTGCCTGTAACTATGTCTGTCTCTGTGCATACAGCATGACTCTCCATTTATTTAGATATTTGATTTCTGTCATCAGCACTGTGTAGTTATAAAGAGAAAATTTCTGTCTATTTTGTTAAATTTTCATCTTAGTATTATTTTGGGGCACTTTTAAAGTATATTTTTAATTCTAGTATTCCAATTTCATTGCTGGCATATAAAAATAAAACTGATTTTTTGTGTTTGCCTTGTGACCTATATTGTACACAATTATCTCACCTTAAATATATTTTTATTTTGTATTTCTACACAATTATTGCCATGTCACATTAGCTCAAATGTAGTGACAGCTGACAAATTTGACTGTCCCCAACCTTAAGTGGAAAATATTTGGTGTTTTGCTATCAAATATAATGTTAGCTATAGGGTTTTGATAGATGCTCTTTATCAAATTGAAAAAATTCTCCTATATTCCTAAATTGCAAAAAGTTTTTATCATAAATGAGGATTTAGTTTTCTCAACTTCTCTGCTTGCACCAATTAATAAAATCATTAACTCTTTTCTTCTTCAGCCTGAGTTACATTGATCTATTTTGGATACCTAGGCAGCTTGCATTTCTGAAATAAATTCCACTAACTGAGGAAGTATGATTCTCTTACTATACCTTGAATTCTGTTTGCTAATTTGTGTGTGTGTGTGTGTGTGTGTGTGTGTGTGGTACTAAAGATTGAACTCAGGACCTTGTGCTTGCCAGACAGGTGCATGGTGTCACTCAGCTACATCCCCAGGCTATATGTACTCATTTTTTACATTGAATTATTTATTGGTACAATTTATATACATCTCAAAATCACGTATAACATTGGGGAATTTGTACCAGTATATGACACAAGTTAATTCTCATTTTTACACATATCCCTACACACCCACACCTCCTCACCCTCTTTATACATACTATTTTATTTTCTTTCTCTATCATATTTATTCCTTCCTCTCATTACATTCCAACACCAAATTACCTGTAGAAATTTCCCACTCTATAAAAGCTGTCATACTTTCTAGAAAACATTTGCATCTACAGGTGTTCATGTCAAAGAGAAGATCTGGAATTTTCCTGTGATGTATTGATTTCACTTATTAGTATATCCGCCAGGTGTCACCATTTGCACCTAAATGGATTGATCTTGTCATTCTTTATGGCAGAGTAATACTCCATTTTATTAAAAAAAAACGAAAAAACCACATCTTCTTTATCCACTCTCCAGTTGATGGACATTTGGGTTATTTCCAAGATTGAGCTATCACGAACTGAGCTGCTATGAACAAGGGTGTACATCTGTCTTTCCAATGTGAGTTTTTAAATTCTTTTGGGTATATTCCTAGCAGGGGGATAGCAAGGTCAAATGGGACCCCTAGTCCTAGTTTTCTGAGAAATCTCCACACGGATCTCCACAATGGTTGCATGAGTCTGCAATCCCACCAACAGTGTAGAAGGGTTCCTTTCTCCCCATGCCACACCAGCATTTATTGTTGGTTGATTTTGTGATACAGGCCATTCTTTGTGGAATGAGATGAAATCTCAGTGTAGTTTTCATTTGCATCTCTCAAATGACCAGTGATGTTTAACATTTCTTCATATGCTTCTTGGCTGCTTTGACTTCTGCCTCTGAGAAGTGTCTGTTCATTTCAGATGCCCATTTTTGTATTGGGTCTTTAAACTTGGGGAGGCTGATCTGTTTGAGTTCTTTATATATTGTAAATAATAGTACTTTGTCTGATAAACAGCTAGTAAATATTTTTCCCATGTTGTTGGTTGTCTTCTAGCCGTGCCAGCAACTCCTTTTGCTGTGCAGCAGCTTTTCACTAGGATGAGATCCCCTTTGTTGATTCTTTCTGCTACTTCTAGTGCTATAGAGGTTTTATTCGTAAAGTCTCTGCCTAAGCCAATGTCTCCAAGAGTTTTACCTAGCCTGTTTTCCAGCAGGCTTATTGTTTCTGTTTTAATGTTTAAGTCTCATATCCATTGTGAGTTTAGTTTTGTGCATGGTGAAAGAGATAGGTCTAGCTTTAGCTTTTGGCAGGCTAAAGCCCAGTTTTTCCAGCAACATTTGTTAAAGAGGCTGTC
>PVIC010036064.1:0-18751 GCA_004025085.1 Thryonomys swinderianus
GAAATTGTCTATCTGTGATCTATTGATTTCACTTATTAGTATATCCTCCAGATGTCTCCATTTGCACCTAAATGGATCGATCTTGTCATTCTTTATGGCAGAGTAATACTCCATTTTGTAAAAAAAACACATCTTCTTTATCCACTCTCCAGTTGATGGACATTTGGGTTGTTTCCAAGATTGAGCTATCACGAACTGATCTTTTTGATTTTTTATCATGGGAAACATATTTAACCTATAATAATCACCATTATTGTTTCAAGAACTATCAATTTGAGTGAAATATTTTTACCACTCATTTATGCATCTTCAAGTATTATGTTCCATTATTTGCAGGATGTTTTCTCAAGATTGTTATTTATAATCCATGTTTAATCAGTTGCTTTCCCCTTTTCCTTTCCATGAAAGAGAAAAGTTGGACTGAGCTCAATGTCCAAGAACTATTTTTATTTATGTTGTATTATGATCTGTTAATAAAAGATACCATTAAAAGATAATACCATTATTATTGCTCCTGCTTTACTACTAGTAGTAATAAAGGTAGTTATTGCTTCTCAGCCTTTTTGCTAATATAAATTGTAGTAATAATGGTAGTTATAACACTAATGTCAATATCACAGTGATGTGAGAATTAAAATATAGATCACAGAAATGCATGTACCACAATTCATGAACCATATTAGTTAATTAATATTAGTGTCATTTTTTTCTTTTTCTATCTTTCACAGACCTATGCTTCCAACCTTTCCTTTAATCCCCCCACCCTTCTGTTCTTACAGTCTTCACAGAAAATTATGCAAGATTGAACATGTCTCTCAAGAACTTCCTCACTTTGGTCCTCTCCAACCTCTCTTTTCAATGGACATTTCCCTACTCCACCTAAGACTAAGTTAGTTGGTCTTTTAAGAGATCCTAAAGCTTCCTTGATTTTCCAATCATAGTATTTACCAAAGCTCATTTTCATTTGTTTGTTTGTTTGTTTTGTTTGTTGAGACAGGGTCTCACTGTGTAGTTAAGGCTGAACTGAACTCATTCTGTAGCATAGGCAGGCTTTAAACTCATATTCATCTTCCTGACTCAATTTCCCCAATACTGAGATTACAGGTCTCTGCCACTATGCCAAACCTCACCATAGTTTCTAATATTAGTTAACTCTTTCTTCTTATATCATATGCTTCTTGATTATCTAGCTGAATCATTATATCCTCACCATCTAGCACTATAGCTAGAATATAGTTGGCATTTAATTTGCTGGATTTACTAAGCAAGTACATGTCTATTTTTTATTATAATGGGCTTGCTAATTGTTTTATCTACCTCACAGGATTGTTGGCAGACTCTATAGGCTACTGCATGTGAAAGAAGCAATATATATAAAGTACTCCACAAAAAAGCTTTTGAATTATTCGTATATAACCTTGCACAAGGTTAATGCATTTTAATAGTTCAGAACATTGTAATGGACAAATGTTAATGTACATTATCCACTAATGTTTAGTAACTATTAAAAAGAGACATAGCAGTCAAGATCTTTGTAGTGTATTTCAATACATGATAAATTTATGAACTTTTTAATCTTCTAGAACAGTTGTATGTCTTAAGAACTCATCATCATAAGCATTTGCTGGATTTTCACAGAATTAATCTTGAATAATTAATGAATATAAAAGACAGATTAGCACTATAGCATGATAATGATTTGTTTCAATGTCAATTAGGAAAAACAGAATCTTTGGCCTGTTATCTTAAAATATGTACTGTATAGTTAAATTTAAATTTACAAAAATGTCTCTTTTAGATGAGCATGTTGAGAAACACATCAATGACTCTGACAAAAGTTATGTTTATAGAGAAAATAGGAACACTGATTTAATGAAATTATTAACTGTATTGGGATAGTTCTTTTAAATATGTTTGGTTCATAGATCGATATTTATATATTTTTCTCAAAAATGATATTTCTCCCACTCAAAAACTAACCAGGCCTGACCCTCCTTAGCTTCCAAGATCAGACAAGATCAGGCATGTTCAGTGTGATACAGCCGTAGACCAAAAAAAAAAAAAAAAAAAGATATTTCTGCCAGGCGTGGTGGCTCACGCCTGTAATCCCAGCACTCGGGAGGCAGAGACAGGAGGATTGCTGAGCTCGAGGCTCGCCTAGGCTACATAGTGACCTCAGAATCAGCCTGAACTACAAAGTGAGACCCTGTCTCAAAAAAAAAGATTTATTATACAAAAATGATTTAGGAATTATGTCAAATGCAATTTTTAATTTTTTTTTGAGACACAGTCTTTCTTTGTAGCTCAGGCTGGCCCTGAGTTCACTATGTAGCCCAGGCAAGCCTTGAATTCGGCAATCGTCCTGCCTCTGACTCACAAGTGCTGGGATTACAGGTGTGAGCCATCACTCCCAGCATTGTGGTATGTGATACTGATTGCTGGTGGGCGTGAGTCACCATGCCCACTTTTGTTGTATCTGGTTACTGGGAATTGAACCAAGGACCTTGGGTTTACAATGCATTAGTCAGAACCATTGAGCTAAATCCCTAGCCCAAGTTTTAGTTATTTTAAGCAGAATAAGTGCAAATTGAATACAGACAGAACTGAAGAACCCTGTAACATTCATTCATATTTTGCAAATCTCTCAAATGTGTAATGTGTGATAAAAACATACAGAGAATATTTAAATTATAACAATTCTTATTATTTATTTCTTGAGAAAAGGTCATTCTGGGTAAGTCAGGTTGGCCTTGAGTTCACTATGTACCCAAGCTGGGCTTGAACTCTTAATCCTCCTTCCTTAGCTTCCTGAATTCTATGATTATAGATATTTGCCACCATGTTAGGCTACACATAAAAATATATATAATAAAAGCCACAGTGGCATAAGTCCTCCCCCTTGCTTCACACTAACTTATCCCATGGTTATTCTCACTTTCAGTAGCTCTCCTGGAAGTAGTCTTTCCTCTCTTTACAAGCTGTGATTAAAAACATGGTGAATGATGTTGCCCAGTAGAAAGGCAAGCTCATAAAAAAATAAATTATAGAGCATCCGCTTGCACTGCATTCACTGAATCTGGCACCATGTGACTTCTTGCTCTTCTCCCAAAATCAAACTGACCAGGAACCTGAAAACATTTGAACCAGGAGAGAACATGATGGCAGCTGCAGCCTCATACAAGAGGACTTCCAGAATGGCTTCAGAGAGCAGTGAGAGCAATGGAGAAAATCTGTTTTAACCAAGGGGGAGTATACTGAGGGGGATTCATGGCAATGTGGTTTTTACTGTAATCAAATTTTCAAATTAAGAATTCATCACGTGTTTTGGTTATATTCTGCATATAAGGCTTGATTATTTCTAAAGTTCTTGCTCAGGTTTATAACTGTCATGACCTCTCTCTCTCTCTCTCTCTCTCTCTCTCTCTCTCTCTCTCTCTTTCTTTTTTTCTTTCTTTTTGAGGCAGGGTCTCACTTTGTAGTTCAGGCTGGTCCTGAGTTCACTATGTAGCCCCGGCAAGCCTGGAATGTAGCAATCCTCCTGCCTCTGCCTCCCAACTGCTGGGATTATAGGCATGAGCCACCATGCCCAGCCATGATTTATTTCTTTGTGTTTAAAGTTTCAACCACAAAATAAAGGTGAATGTTGATGTAATATTAAACAAAAGTGCATAAAATATGTAGACTTTATGAATTTTTCTAAGAAAAGCAACTTCTATATTGAAGGATGAGAAAAATAGTCCTATTTATTTATCCTTGAATTTGAGTTTTCCCCGCTCATAAGAAAGAAAAATTATGTTAGGTGAAATTTCCTTATTAAAAAGTGGGGAGGGCAGGTGTGGTAACATACACCTGGAAGGCGGGAGGCTGAGGAGAGAGAATCATCACTAGTTCAAGGCTAACCTGGGCAACATAGTGAGTTTAAGGCCAGTTTTAACTATGTAGTGAGATTTTTTTTCTCACAAAACAGAAAACCTCAAATCAGTCAAGCAAGCAAACAAAATAAATGAATACTTAGAAGACTGATCATTACTTTAGACTTGAAAAGTATGTCCTAGAAATTCATATGAGTTTGTCATAGAAGAATGCTTTCTATAGTCCCCAAATCTGACTGATAACACTAAACTGAAAGTTTATAGACTTTGTCATTTTTCGTTGTTCATCTATCCATATGCCCTAGTCTCATGAGGATCAGTCCTTTATTAGTTATAACTGGTGTTCTTTAATGATTAAAGAATAACTCATTCTTTAATGATTAAAATATCACAATTGTGAATTTAGTGGAAAAGCACTGGATTGTGTGTCAGATGACTGAATTTGAGTTCTTACTATGACACCCTTTAGCTCTGTGACCTTGGAAAGTTTTATATTTAAATGAGTTTTTCATTTTTCTTTAATATGTAAAATGATGATTATCCATATCTCACAGGACATTTGAGAAGATTAAAGAACATGTTGAGTAAGTAATTTATAGCTTATTGTATAAATACAATTATTTTATAAAGCATAAATCACTGTCCTTCAACAATAAATAAAAATATCATTTCATTTGTTCATGGATAAAGTGCTTTGTATTTCAGCTTTTTCATTTAAGTACTGAAGTCATATTATCAGATGAGTTATTTCCAAAAACAGTCCAGTTTCTGAGATACAATATATGATTTATATGCATGCAAAAACAATGAATTAACACTCAGTAAATTTCAAGTTATCTGTGTCTTGATATTCAAATAATCATAATCTCTTCTCATTTTTAATTTAGTGTTTCAGAATTTTTAAATGTATCTTTCTACTTTCTTTAATAAATCTTGGATAAAATTCACATGAAATGGATAAAAATCAAAACAGTGATTAAAGTTACTGTATTGAAGCCTTCACTTAAATAAAAATAGTTACTAGAATAACTTGCAATTTCTACATTACAATAAAACTAGAATGAAAAAGATAATTTCAATGTTATATTAATCTTTTGAAGTAGGGAAAGAGGAATTGCTGTTGGATATTTGAAGAAAAACTAACTTGTTATTGAACCTCTTAAGATGACTGAGTTTCTCTTGTGTCTCCTCTTAATAATAAAAAAAGTGGAGGTCTCTGAAAGTGTTCACCATCCAGAAGAGAAGGGAATTATTAATTTTGCTTGTATTAATCTCCACAAGACTAAGAACTATCACGTAGTTCAAGCACCTTACAACTACCTGTGGGAGTGGAGGGTAATGTGAATGAAGCAGTGAATTTATAGATGACCTAAGACATCACAGAGTGGTATTCATTTTGTATGACAGAAGTGCAGACACATACAGACTTAATATAATAAATTTTATTAAAGGGGAAAAGAAGGGATAAAAGAAGGGAAAAGAGTTTGGGATGAGCATGGAAATACTCATTGAATAGGTCCTATTTTAAACCACTGGGGCTATAGTGTATTGAAATACTTTGAAAAGTCATTGAAGTGGTGTTGTCACTGTCAAAAAGTGTTGGTGTTAGCACAATTTTTTCCACTTGGAAAGAAAATAAAAGTCTTTAGCCAGACAAATGGTGATGGAAAAACTAGAGACACTCTGATGAATAGGAAGAACGTTAAAAATCAGCAACTCTGTGAAGTCTTCTGTTGATTCTCACAAAGAGAGGGAAGCCTCTCTTTTTTTCATGCACATCCAGTCCCCATACCTTCTTCCTTCCTTTCTTCCTGTCTTTCCTTTCCACTAATGTATACTGAGCAACTTGTATGTATCACGTGCTATGCTGGCCACAGGGTACATGCTAGCAAATCATACTAATGTATAAGGGCTAATTAAAAATTGCAGTGTTGTTTAAGATTTAAAAAAAATTACAGTAAAGGGCACTTTATCAAGAATGATGGAATAGTTGTGTTGAAAATGTGTGTGTGTGGATTGATGGGAATATGTCCTTCACTGTAATAAATATTTTGACATTTTTGGGTACCAAGAATAGAACTCAGGACCTTGATGTTGTCAGACAGGCATTGTGCCACTAAACTAAGTCACGGGTACCACAGAAATATTTTTTTTTAGTTTTTTAAAAAAATTAATTGGCTGGGCGTGGTGGCTCATGCCTGTAATCCCAGCACTCGGGCGGCAGAGGCAGGAGGATTGCTGAGTTCAAAGCTTGCCTAGGCTACATAGTGAGCTCAGAGCCAGCCTGAACTACAAAGCAAGACCCTGTCTCAAAAAAAATATTGATTTTATTGGTACATTTTGTATACACATCATGGTTACAATCAAGACTGAAATTTATTCCAGTATATGATATTACTTAATTCTCATTTTTTTTTTTTTTTTAGTTTTTTTAGACAGAGTCTTGCTTTGTAGTTCCGGCTGGCTCTGAACTCACTATGTAGCCCAGGCTAGCCTTGAACTTACAGAAATCTTCCTGCCTCTGCCTCCCCAGTGCTGGGATTATGGGCATGAGCCATCATGCCCAACATTGTGGTATGTGGCACTGGGGATTGAAATCTGGACCTTGCATTTGCCAGGCAGACACCAGAACCACTGAGCTAAATCCCTGGCCCCCACTGTAATAAATTTTTAAAGTTTAAACATTCATTGTATTTTATGATTAGCCTAGTTACCTAGCATTTATGGAAATTTCTGTGAAATAGAAAAATTGAGGAGTCTCCTGATCCCCTTTATTAATTGGATCAAGCACTTTGCAATTTCCAGCTCCTCCCAAAGTTGAAATGATCATAAAAGGGAATGCAAGTCAGGACACTGAGTCAGCCATGATAGCAAAAGAGGACTTCCAGGGCTGCTTTAGAAAGTGGATAAAATGCTGGAATAATTGTGTTTGAAACTATGGCCAGTATTTTGGGGTAGAGTTATTGGTTTTATGTCTTTCAATGTATTGCATGTTTTAAAAAGCTTAAACATTCATTACATTTTTAAAAATCACACCTTGAAGTCCTGGTTGCAGGGAGTTTATAATCTCATGAAAGGAACAGAAAATAAATGATTGCACAGATAATTAATTATGATCAAGGTTAGGTCTAAAGTTAAAAGTAAAATGTACACTGAAAGTATGTAACAGGAAAAATATAAAATTTAAAGGAAGTACTTTCTGAGGAAATTATATTTATTTTTGACTATTCTAGGAAAATAGGACAGAGCTAGCTGATAAATATAAGGAAAAACATTATAGGAAGAAGAAATAACACTTGCAAAGGCCCAGAAGTGAAAACTTTGAGCATTTGAAGCAAATATAGGGCTAATGAGATGGGAGGAGAGTGACCAGTGTGAGATTACAAGGCAAACAAGGTCTTAGAAACCATGTTAGGACATTTGGTTGCTTTTCATGTATTCATCTCATTTGACTGCAATTATTTTTGCACATGATCAGAGAGACATTTTTATCTTTTTTCATCTTTGTTTGCTGGATGCCTAGCATAATGCCTGACCCATACTGTCCACCTAATAAATGCTTGTTGAAATAACGAAGCAAAGAAAAAATAATTCACTTATAATTGGAAGATCATTATCATTACAGAAAAGAGATCAGTTTGTATGTGACTATTGCCTCTCATGTCTTATCACAAACAAGCCACATTTATTTAAATAATAGGCAGCCTTTTCTACAACCAGAGGGACTGAGAAGGGCTGGTTGGTGAAACAATAAATGCTGAATGGTACTAAGAGGAAATAAATTTTTCAAAGCAAATCACCTTGGATTGGATTGGATTTCAATATGGTATAGTTAAAATCTATACCATATGGAAAACTGAAAATCAGGATATCTGCGTGAACTTTTAAAATGAAACAAAACTTAATGAATCTTATTTCTGAAAGCCACATAGAGAGATAAAGAAGACATGCTCCTATAAGGAAATTAAAAGTATATATTTAAACTTTGCTGAAATTTTATTTTTAGTATAATAATATAAAGTATGGTAGCCAGATACAAAGATATAAGCCAAAAAAAAGTTTGCTAGCTAAACATAAAGATATAGGTAGCCAGACCCAAATGCACACTACTACTCTTTTCCTATGCCAAGTACTTGATTATGTGTTAAGACTAGAGGGTGTGGGACTAAGTAGCACTTGGGCCTGCAGCTTTCCTGGGACCACAGCAGAAAAACACCAGGCAAGGGTAGTATATCATTAAAACCAGCAGAATGAATCAAGAAATGCAGTCTCTTCCTATTAAGAAGCTTCTACACAGCAAAAGAAACCACTGGCAGAATAAAAAGACAACCAACTGTATGGGAAAACTTTTTTCCAGTTGTTTCTCAGGCAAAGAGCTACTATCTAGAATATATAGAGTTTTAAAAAATCAGCCTCCCCAAATTTCAGGACCTAATTCAAAACTGGGCATTTGAAATGAACAGACACTTTTCATCAGAAGAAGTAAAAGTAGCCAAGAAGCGTATGAAGAAATGTTCAGTATCACTGGTCATTTGAGAGATGCAAGTGAAAACACTTGAGATTTCATCTCACTCCACAAAGAATGGCTGCTACTGCAAAATTAATGAGCAACAAATGATGGCAAGGATATGGGGAGGAAGAAATCCTTCTCCACTGTTGGTAAGAATGTAGACTGGTGCAACCACTGTGGATATCGGTGTGGTGATTCCTTAAAAAAGTAAGATTAGAGATCCCATTAGATCCTGCTATTCACCGACTAGGGATATAGACAAAAGAGTTAAAAAAAAAACATATCACAGCGACATATGTGCACCCATGTTAATAGCAGCTTAGTTTGTGATAGCTAAATCTTGGAAAAACCGAAAATGCTCATCAACTGGAGACTGGATAAAGAAGATGTAACCGGACAATGCACCCTGGAGAAGCATGGACTTGGCTACCTGGGGCGCCATTCCGTTCCCAGCAGCAGAGGACTGAGGCCTGCCCACATGCCCACTGTACCCTGGAGTGGCATGGACTTGGCTACCCCGGGCGCCATTCCATTATGGGTGGTGCCAGAGGATGGAGGACTGCCCATCGGCCCACTCCACCCCAGGCCTGTGCAGTGAGGAGTCAGGTACAGACCCCAGGTGCCATCCCCACCATGGAGGATTGAGGACCTCTGGCCGGCCCCAAATCCACCCCAGAGCTGCGTTGTGAGGACCCAGGTTGGAGAGGAGCGGGAGCCATTTCCTGCATCCCTCCACACTGGAGCCATGCTGAGAGACGAGGCAATATTAAAAAAAAAAAGGGAATCTGGCTTCTATTTTGCTATTTACTCCTAGATCCCTCTATTCACTTCTTGTCCACACACCCTCTCCTATCTTCCTGTCAGAAGCAATACCCAGAAGTAAAAGATTCTTAGGCTCCCTATTTCTCCTCCTGTACTATTATAAGAAGGTGTGCAAAGTCTCCAACAGTCTTACAGCATACAGTTGGTACTGTTTTATATACACACTTTTATCCTCTAATACCTGCTGGCATATATGAGGTTCTAGGGTATAGGTGATCTTCATAAATCTGCTAACCCTATTTCACTCTCCTTCTGTCCCACTACCTCTCTGATTCCCCAGTGACCTCTTATCCCCAAAGGGCTCGAGGGGTACATTTACGATCTGCATGTAGTATACACATTGCTGAGTAATTCTAAATTTTGACATATGGACATAGAGGTAACTCATAAGCTCAAAGTCTTCAGAATAGAATTTAAGAAAACTATTTTATTTACTGTGTTTAATACTGATATTGGCATTGATGGTATTATGGTAAAAAACATGTGTGATTGTTCTGCTCAATTACCTCCCATGATGTGTCAGAACTGAGAACTCTCAAGGGTCATTACAGATTCAAGGACACCACAGGAAGGTGTCACATCCAAAGGGCCCCAGATAATAGAAAGAGACCTGCAACAAACTTTGCACTGTCATCAGGCAAAGAAGAGCATTAGTAACAATGAAAGAGTAGAAATGAGAAAATACACAAAAAACCAGACACAAAGATCACCACCACAGGGAAACTCAGAGAAAAGGGAAATAGGGCAAACTGAAATTCAAACACCAGGACTGTTGGAGATGGTAACTAAAGTGGATCTAGTAAAATGGAAATCAGACTCATCTCTGAGATCAAAACAGGGATACTGATCACTGTGAAAGACATCATTAAATAAGAGATCAACGAGATGATAGAATCCAAGATAGCAGAAGCAATGGAACCTTTTAAACAGCTTCAAGCAGAGCTCCAGGGAATAAGGAAGGAGAACGAAAGCTTGTACAGTAGGATAAATGAAGCAGAGAACCGAATCTCAGACCTAGAGGAGAGCATAGCAGCCAACGAGGAGGAAAGGTATAATCTATGGAAAAGAGCAAGGGACCATGAGAAATCAATCCAACAGCTTCTAGAAGACACAAAGAAAAAAATATAAGACTGATTGGAGTCAATGAGGAAGCAGGAGACAGTGTAAAAGACATAAGAAAGCTATTGTCAGAGATAAATACAGAAAACTTCACAGGAAAAGAAATAGACACACAGATAAATGAAGCCTATCAGACTCCAAAACACCGTGACATAAAAATATCTAAACCTAAACATATAATTATCAAGGTTCCAGATGTACAACAAAAGAATGAAATACTGAAAGCAGTGAGAGAAAGGAAGAAAATCACCTACAAAGGGAAGCACATTAGGATCACAGCAGACTTTTCAACACAGACTCTATGCAAGGAGAGTGTGGAGAGAAGTATTTCAAGCATTGCAGGAAAGCAACCTCCAACCTAGACTGTTGTATCCTGCAAAGCTGTCTTTAAGAATATATGGGGAAATGATACTTCCATGATACGGAACACCTGAAAAGCTTCACAAATATGAAACCTCCACTCCAAGATATTCTTAAGAACATCTTGGAAAAAAAAAAAAAAAACAGAAAATTCCATACCCACAAAACCCAGGAGAGTGAATTCACTGGGAAAAACAAGAAACTAAATAGAAAAGGGGAAAAGCAAAGAAGAAAAGACCCAAGAGCAGGGAAACATGGCAGCTCTGAATATCAATCAATCTGTCCATATCCATCATAACCATTAATGTCAATGGACTAAATGGGCCAATTAAAAGACGCAGACTAGCAGATTGGATCAAGAAGCAAGATACTACAATCTGCTGCATACAGGAAACACACCTAATTCAGAAGGAAACCTATAGACTGAAAATAAAAGGGAGGAAAACAATCCTCCATGTCACAGGAAAGTGCAAAAAAGCAGGAGTGGCCACCTTGTTTGCAGATAAAATAGATTTCAAACCCAAACTGATTAAAAGAGATAAAGACGGTCACTATATTCTTGTACAGGGAACTATCCAAGAGAAAGAAATAACAATCATAGATATTTATACTCCAAACTCTAATTCACCCAACTATATAAAGCAAACATTACTAGACATGAAACACCAGTTAACCACGAATACAGTAGTAGTAGGGGACTTTAATACTCCACTGTCACAAATAGACAGATCAACTGGACAAAGAATCAATAAGGCAATACTTGAGCTAAACAAAACTTTTGAACAAATGGACTTATTAGATGCCTACAGAATTTTTCACCCTTCAAAGGAAGAACATACCTTCCTCTCAGCTGCTCATGGATCATTCTCCAAAATAGATCACATTCTAGTCCATAGAACAAGCTTAAGTAAATGCAAAGGGATTGAAGTTATCCCCTGCATACTATCAGACCATAGTGCTTTGAAACTGGAGCTGAATAGGAGAAGAAATTCCAAGATCCTCAGAAACACATGGAAATTGAACAACATTCTGTTAACCAACCAATGGGCCACAAAAGAAATTAAAGAAGAAATTAAGCAGCTCCTAAAAGTAAATGACAAGCTCAGCACAACATACAGGAATTTATGGGACATAATGAAAGCAGTTCTGCGAGGGAAATTCATAGCAGTGAATGCCTATACTCGGAAAATAGTGCAATCTGAAATAAATCCTCTAATGATGATGTTCAGACAATTAGAAAAAGAGGAGCAAAACAAACCCAAAGCGCATACTAGAGAGGAAATTATAAGGATCAGAGCAGAAATTAATGGAATGGAGACAAAGAGAACAATACAAAGAATAAATGAATCAAAGAGTTGGTTCTTTGAAAGGATAAATAAGGTTGACAGACCCTCAGCAACCTTATCAAACAAAGGAAGGAAAAGGCTCAAATGCATCCTATAAGGAATGAAAAGGGGGAAATCAGCACAGACCCAGAGAAAGTCCAAAGGATTATAAATATGTATTTTGAAAATCTATACTCCAAGCTGGGCATGGTGGTTCACGCCTGTAATCCCAGCACTCGGGATGCGGAGGCAGGATTGCTGAATTCGAAGCTTGCCTGGGCTACATAGTGAGCTCGGGGCCAGCCTGAACTAAAAAGTGAGACCCTGTCTCAAAACAAAACAAAACAAAACAAAACAAAACAAAACAAAACAAAACAAAAACCAAACAAACAAAAAACAAAAAGAAAATCTATACTCCAAGAAGATGGAAAATCTAGAAGAAATGGATAGATTCCTAAGCACACATGAACTTCCAAAGCTGAATGAAGAGGATATAAAAATGGTAAACAACCCGATATAATTCTGGGAAATTGAAAATGTAATAATAAACCTACCAACCAAGAAAAGCCCTGGTCCTGATGGCTGCTCTGCTGAATTTCACAAAAGTTTTAAATATTTAATACCAGTACTTCTCAATCATTTTAGTGAAATTGAAAGGGAAGCAGTACTCCCCAAATCATTCCTTGAAGCAACCATCACCCTGATTTCAAAGGCAAGGAAGGATCCCACCAAAAAAGAAAACTACAGGCCAATCTCTCTAATGAACATTGACACAAAAATCCTCAATAAGATACTGGCAAAGAGAATACAGAGAGTTATCAAGAGAATCATACACCCTGATCAAGTCGGATTTATCCCAGGGATGCAAGGCTGGTTCAACATATGTAAATCAATCAATGTAATACACTATAATAACAGACTCAAGGACAAAAACCATATGATTATCTCAATAGATGCAGAAAAAGCATTTGACAAAATCCAACACCCATTTATGATCAAAACCCTACAGAGAATTGGAATCGATGGACTTTATCTCAATTTAATACAAGCTATTTATGAGAAACAAACAGCCAGCATCATACTCAATAAAACTGAAAGCTTTTACACTAAGATCAGGAATGAGACAAGGATGCCCATTGTCACCACTCTTGTTCAAAATAGTACTGGAAGCATTAGCTATAGCAATCAGACAGGACAAAGATATAAAAGGAATAAAGATAGGAAAGGAAGAAGTTAAACTGTCATTATTTGCTGATGATATGATGCTCTATCTAGAGGATCCTCAAAACTCCACCAAAAGACGGCTAGACTTAATTACCAAAATTGGTAGTGTTGCTGGATACAGGGTCAATGCTCAAAAATCAACAGACTTTGTTTACACAACCAACAGGCTCACTGAAAGAGAAATTGGGGAGGCAATCCCTTTCACAGTAGCACCCAGAAAAATGAAATATCTAGGAATCCACCTAACAAAGGAAGTGAAAGACCTCTACTCTGAAAACTATAGGACTCTGAAAAACGATATAGGAAAGGAGATCAGAAAGTGGAAAGATATCCCCTGTTCCTGGGTATGGAGAATGAACATCATCAAAATGGCTATACTTCCATAACTACTATACAGATTCAATGCAATTCCAATTGAAATTCCAACGGTATACTTCACAGAGCTAGAGAAAATGATACAAAAAATCATCTGGAAACACAGGAAACCTAGAATAGCAAAAGGAATTCTAAGCAACCACGACATGGCAGGGGGTATTACAAACCCCAATTGACAACTCTACTATAAAGCCGCTGTGATAAAAACTGCATGGTACTGGGAAAGTAACAGACCTCAGGGCCAGTGGAATAGATTAGAAGACCCAGAAACAACCTCGGATACACTAAGCCACCTTATCTTTCACAAAGGATGCAAACATCCCCAATGGAGGAAAGACAGCCTCTTTAACAAATGGTGCTGGAAAAACTGGGCTTTAACCTGCCAAAAGCTAAAGCTAGAGCTGTCTCTTTAACCATGCACAAAACCAAACTCACAATGGATACGAGACTTAAACATTAAAACAGAAACAATAAGCCATGCTGGAAAACTGGTTAGGTAAATCTCTTGGAGACACTGGGTTAGGCAGAGACTTTATGAATAAAACCTCTCTAGCAGAAGAACTAGCACAAAGAATCAACAAATGGGATCTCATCCTACTGAAAAAGTTCTGCACAGCAAAAGAAGTCGCTGGCACTGCTAGAAGACAACCAACAACATGGGAAAAAATCTTTACTAGCTGTTTATAAGACAAAGGGCTATTATCTACAATATATAAAGAAGTTAAACAGATCAGTCTCCCCAAGTTTAAAGACCCAATTCAAAAATGGGCATCTGAAATGAACAGACACTTCTCAGAGGCAGAAATCACAGTATCCAAAAAGCATATGAAGAAATGTTCCACATCACTGGTCGTTTGAGAGATGCAAATGAAATCCACACTGAGATTTCATCTCCGCAAAGAATGGCCGCTATCACAAAATCAACCAACAATAAACGGTGGTGTGGCCGTGGGGAGAAAGGAACCCTTCTCCCCTGTTGGTCGGATTGCAGACTTATGCAACCCTTGTGGAGATCCGTGTGGAAATTTCTCAGAAAACTAGGACTAGGGGTCCCATTTGACCCTGCTATCCCCCTGTTAGGTATATACCCAAAACAATTTAAGAAATCATATTGGAAAGATAAATGTACACCCTTTTTCATAGAAGCTCACTTCGTGATAGCTCAATCTTGGAAACAACCCAAATGCCCATTAACTGGAGACTGGATAAAGAAGATGTGGGGTTTTTTTAAAATAAAATAGAGTATTATTCTGCCATAAAGAATGACAAGATCAATGCATTTAGGTGCAAATGGAGACACCTGGAGGATACACTAATAATTGAAATAAATAGATCACAGATAGGGCAATACTGGATCTCCTCTTTGATATGAACACCTATAGATGCAAATGAGCTCTAGAAAGTATGCCAGCTTTTATAGAGTGGGAAATTTCCATAGGAAACTTGGTGTGGGAATGTAATGAATGAACAGAATAAATATGATTCAGAAAGAAAATAAAAAAGGATATGTATAAAGGGGTTGGGGAGGTGTGGGTGGGTTGGGATATAGGTAAAAGTGAGGATTCCCTTGTGTCATATCATGCTACAAATTCTCCAGTGTTATATGCGATTGTGAGATGTATATAAATTTTACCAATAAGGAATTCAGTTAAAAAAGGTGTGGTTTAAAAAAAATAAAATGGAGTATTACTCTGCCATAAAGAATGATAAGTTTGAGTTGTTTATATTCTATTGAACATATCTTGAGGACATTCTCATAAATAAAATAAATAGGTCACAGATGTGTAAATACCATAATTTTTCTCTGGTAAGAGAATCTGAATATATAAATGAGTTTTGAAATTTATGGTAGATGTTGTGAAATAGAAACTGTTTAAAGGGAAAAGGTTAGGATTAAGTAATGGGAATGAAAAATGTGATGGGAAAGAAGGAAACAAAGCACATGTATATAGGGAGTGAGGCGGTTGCAGTATAGGTAGGGGAATGGGAATAAATGAGAATTAAGTCATGTCATATACTGGTACAAATTCTCAATGTTAAGTGTGATCATGATGTGCTTATAAAATATACCAATAAGGATTTTAAAAGAGAAACAAAATAGTGTATGGAAAATAGCAGTTTAAATAATTAATCACCCCAAGGCTATAAACAATCACCCATACACTGTTGTCTAAGGAAGAATATCTTGCCTTTAATTGGAGCTAAATAGCCTATAATAAAGAAAATACTTTAGAAATTCTAGCTTTGCAAAGCTGTGTATGTAATGTAATCAAAATTTATTGTGAATGGTCAAATTTAAGAAAATTACTATAATAAAAGACATTGTCACTATTCCCTCATATTCTTATCATGTTTTATGTTTGGTCCATCACTCTTCCCACTTTCTGAAGGAGTTCTGGAAGTATTCTCTTCTGTGTGTTTAACTGCACAATTGTGGATCCCTTGGTGTCTTGAATTTATTCAAAACATTTACATTTTTGGTAAATTTGACTGTGGATAAGAGGTTATGTCATAAGGTTCCAGATCTGGTGAAGGAGGTGATTGAGAATACAGCATAATTTATTGCCATCGGATGGCCCATGATTCACCATATTTTTAATCATACCTCATAAGACAGGAAAATAGACTTTCAGAAAGTCCCCAGAAATCATAAGATTATGAGGTGGGAATATGTGTGTTTAAAGTCAGAGGTGTACACTGAGGGAGATTAATGGCAGAAAGTATTTTATTTTAATACATTTAAAAAAGTGTATACTTTCATCATATAGATTGACCATACCTTATATAGAGATTAATCTCAGAGCCTCTTCTGATTTTTTTTTTTTGTACCAGGGATCAAACTCAGGCCCTTGTGCAGCCAAGGTTGGTGCGATACCACTTGAGCTAAATCCCCAGCTGAATTATTATAGCTATTGTTTTGTGTTACATTTACTTGATACAAGTGTCATACCTTGGACATTTTGTGCACTCATATCTAGTCTCCTAAAGTAGGCCATAAATCTCTAAGAAAAATGCCATAAATTTTACATGTCTAACAATTTTTTGTATAGGTAGTACAAATTTAGAGTTTTACTCTAAGGGGCATAACTGCACATTTCATTTTAAGTAATTTTAGTGGTTAAAACTCCTGATAGAAATGAAAGCATACTTAGGTAATATTACTATATGAACCCACGAGATTAAAGGCTGAAAGTAACATTACTAAAAATGAAATATTAGTGACAATTTTAGTTTGACATAGAAATTTTTTGTTGTTTAATTTTACTGATAATGTGGGTTTGGTAATCTGACAGTGGAAAGGGTAAATACAATGATTATGCCTTCATATATAAGTATTCTTAAAGGTTTTTTTTCTGTTTTCAATTAAAATCTTGCCACAAATTACAGTGGAAGAGGACAGACATGGAATTTTTTGTCATATAGATCTGTTTACTGAATTTCATCCCTGCTTTTTTAACCAAAATTTTCAAGATCATATTTGGGTTTTATTTAGTGTTTGTTCTGTCATACATCAACACAAAGTTGTGTCATTTTTCATGTAAGGTGAATTTTACTTTGTGTAATCCCTGATAGGTTAATTTTACCATATACTTGCACTTTAAAAGAAATACTATAAGAATGATATATAAATGACTAACAGTATTACAGCATCCATGACTGGCCTGTAATGGCATTTAGAAGATAGAGTTAAACTGTGATCCATTAACAAGTGAATATGACAATTTTTACCTGCATTTTAATTGCCTTTCACATTCAAATAAGTGTCATTAGTGTAAAATCCACCTGTACATCAAGAAATGCAGAGATAACTTACTATTTTCTTTGTTTGTGAATTTACCAGACCATTGTATTTCCAAAAGACACACCAATGAGCTGCTGTTCAATCTTTGGCCACCCTTCAAACTTCTAAATCTTACAGAGATACTTAATTCCTCTAAATTTACATAAAACAGCTATTGTATATAAATAAGTTATGCATTGAGCCTAGCAAATTGCTAAAGGCTTTGAGATTGTCTCTTGCTCTGGGGGAGGGAGTGTGGATGGTATCTTTGGCTCTTACAATTCCAGCATTTTAATAATTCCAAGAGGAAAAATAGTTAAACTGTTCTCAGTGGGAACTGTAGTCAAATGGCAAGATTTCTACTAAGTATGTCCATGTGTATATACACAAAATGATATACACGTGGTCCACACGAACTGATTCTGATAAATAGGCATAAAGACTGTCTGCGTCTTTGCACATTTTCTCTACTAAAATCCAAAATGCTCTTTTGATGCTCTCACTGTGCTAAACTCCATGTGCTCCTCCAAGTGAGTTAAAGATCTCATCTACTTTAAAAGCATTTGAGCTGCTCTGGAACAATTAAGAAATCTGTCTACATTTTCCATTATTTCAGGTCTCACTAACCTGTGAGTAGCACATAAATATTAATCTTTCAGACTGCTACAATGACTATAATCCCAGCACTCTTATAATCCCGGCACTCATGGAGGTGAGAATTCTGAATTCTGAACTCAGGAGAATTCTGAGTTCCAGGTCTGCCTGGACTGCATAGTGAGACACTGGCTCAGAAGACCAAAACAAACACAAAACCTACCAAAACAAAACAAAAAAGTTATATCTCATATACCTTGTATATCTCCCCTTTGCATGACACATGACTGCAGTTTTTTTTAATTGAATTCTTTATTGGTACAATTTATATACATCTCAAAATCACCTATAACATTGGGAAATTTGTACCAGTATATGCCCCAAGTTAATTCTCATTTTTACGCATATCCCTACCCAGTCCCCCCTCCTCCCCCCTTTATACATGCTCTTTTATTTTCTTTCTGTATCATATTTATTCCTTCCCCTCATCACATTCCCACACCAAGTTTCCTATAGAAATATTCCACTCTATAAAAGCTCTCCTACTTTCTAGAACTCATTTGCATCTATAGGTGTTCATGCCAAAGAGAAGATCCGGAAATTGTCTATCTGTGATCTATTGATTTCACTTATTAGTATATCCTCCAGATGTCTCTATTTGCACCTAAATGGATCGATCTTGTCATTCTTTATGGCAGAGTAATACTCCATTTTGTAAAAAAACCACATCTTCTTTATCCACTCTCCAGTTGATGGACATTTGGGTTGT
>PVIC010036065.1:0-18751 GCA_004025085.1 Thryonomys swinderianus
AAAGGAACTGAAACACACAATATTTGGACCTCTCAATGGTAAGATGGAAGAAGAGAAGGCAAAGGATTATGGCTTTCAAACTTCTGAGTAAATAATAGGAATCAACCATTTACTTCAGCTGAGTTGTTAATCAAGTCAGAAGGAATAATAAAAACATTTTTTTTTTGAGACAGGGTCTCGCTTTGTAGTTCAGGCTGGCTCTGAGCTCACTATGTAGTCCAGGCAAGCCTTGAACTCAGCAATCCTCCTGTCTCTGCCTCCCGAATGCTGGGATTACAGGCACAAGCCACCATGCCCGGCAATAAAAACATTTTTAATCTATGCAAATGCAAAAAATGTTATGTCTCCAACAAACACATTTGTAAATTAAGAAGATCATGCAAACACCTGTTCTGCCCAGTAGAAAGGTGACAGGAATGATAGCTGTGTATCAAACTCAGAAAGTAGACAGTCCAGATTGGAATAGGCCATGGAGCTTCAGGAGGGACACTTCTAAGGATATAAAACCCTAGAGTCCAAACAAAGCAAACACAACAAAACTGAGAAATAATAAGTAAGTTTTGCTTTTGTGACCATGTGGATGACTGACTGTCCTATTAAAAGATAGTGAAAACTTGGTCACAGGTTCAAATGAACCAGGCAAAGGTAAAAATTCATTAGGAAATCACTGAGTACTGAAAAAATAGACACTTGGCAGGAAGGCAAATGTATCTTTTTTTTTTTTTTTGAGACAGGGTCTCGCTTTGTAGTCCAGGCTGGCCCTGAGCTCACTATGTAGCCCAGGCAAGCCTCGAACTCAGCAATCCTCCTGCCTCTGCCTCCGGAGTGCTGTGATGACAGGCGTGAGCCACCACACCTGGCCAGGAAGGCAAATGTAATCACGGCATAATTCTTGGATCAGTTGTGTGCAATCACTGCAGTATCTTGATGCAACATTACATTATTACAATAGATGAAGGAAAGAGTTCTATAAGCAAACTGAATCCTCATCTATTGTTATAAGATGGCAACAAATCAGGTATAATGACACCAAGGAAAATAGTGTATGCATGTTATTTACCAATATGGAAGTACAGTTTCTCAGAATAAACGGTTGATCAACCCAAACACTCAATGTAAGAAGAGCCTGGAATGAAGTGTTTTAAGCCTTGGAGGAAAGAAAAATAACCTCCAACCTACATTGATGTATCCTGCAAAACTATCTTTCAAAATCGATGGGGAAATAAGATGCTTCCATGGCAAAGAACACTTGAAAAACTTTACAAATACAAAACTTGTGCTCCAAAAAGTTTCTAAAGAATATCTTGGAAAAAAACAATGAAAGTTACAAACCCATGAGACCCAGCAGAGTGAACCCATTGGACCAGACAAGAAACTGAATGGAAAAGAGCAAAAGCAAAGAATTAAAAGAGCCAAGAACAGGAAAACATGACAGCTCTAAGTCTATCCATATTAGTCATAACTGCTAATGTCAATGGACTCAATACATCAATTTGTTTCAACAAGGGAGAAAAACTTGTTGATCTGGTGCATCTCTGAATGGAATTGAGGCTTAATTCACAAAATGACTGGGCTTTAACCTGCCAAAAGCTAAAGCTAGACCTATCTCTTTCACCATGCACAAAACTAAACTCACAGTGGATACGAGACTTAAACTTTAAAACAGAAACAATAGATGAAGGAAAACAGGCTAGGTAAAACTCTTGGAGACATTGGCTTAGGCAGAGATTTTATGCATAAAACCTCTATAGCACAAGAACTAGCAGAAAGAATCAACAAATGGGATCTCAACCTACTGAAAAGTTTCTGCACAGCAAAAGAAGTCACTGGCACTGCTAAAAGACAACCAACAACATGGGAAAAAATCTTTACTAGCTGTTTGTCAGACAAAGGGCTATTATCTACAATATATAAAGAACTTAAACAGATCAGCCTCCCCAAGTTTAAAGACCCAGTTCAAAAATGGGCATCTGAAATGAACAGACACTTCTCAGAGGCAGAAGTCAAAGCAGCTAGGAAACATATGAAGGAATGTTCAACATCACTGGTCATTCAAGAGATGCAAATGAAAACAATACTGAGATTTCATCTCACTCCACAAAGAATGGCCGCTATCACAAAGTCAACCAACAGTAAATGCTGGCGAGACTGTGGGGAGAAAGGAACCCTTCTCCACTGTTGGTGGGATTGCAGACTTGTGCAACCATTGTGGAGGTCTGTGTGGAGATTTCTCAGAAAACTAGGACTAGGGGTCCCATTTGACCCTGCCATCCCCCTGCTAGGAATATACCCAAACGAATTTTAAAAAATCACATTGGAAAGACAGATGTACACCATTGTTCATAGCAGGTCAGTTCATGATAGCTCAGTCCTTGGAAACAACTGAAATGCCCATCAACTGGAGACTGGATAAAGAAGATGAGTTTTTTAAAAAAATAAAATGGAGTATTATTCTGCTACAAAGAATGACAAGGTTCATTCATTTATGTGCAAATGGATACACCTGGAGGATATAAGTGAAATAAATAGATCACAGATAGGCAAACACCGGATCTTCTCTTTGATATGAGAACCTGTAGATGCAAATGAGCTCTAGAAAGTATGACAGTTTTTGTAGAATGAGAAATTTCCAAAGGAAATCTGGTGTGGGGATGTAATGAGGGGAAGGAATAATTATGATTCTGAAAGAAAATAAAAGAGCATATATATAAGGGGTGGGGAGGTGCGTGTGGGTGGGGATATGGGTAAAAATGAGAATTTACTTGTGTCATATATTGGTACAAATTCCCCAATGTTATGTGTGATTGTGAGAGGTTTATAAATTTTACCAATAAAGAATTCAATTAAGAAAAGAATGTTTAAGTTATTCATACTCAAGTGAACATACCTTGAGGATATACTCCCAAGTGAAAGAAATAGGTCACAGATGTGTAAATACTGTATCTTTTCTCTGGTATGAGAATGTGAAGATGTAAATGAGTTCTAAAATGTATGATAGGTATTTTTTGAAATAGAAAATATTCGAAGGCAAAAGAGAGGCGGGGGGGCTGGAGGGTTAGCTCAGTGGTTCTGGCGCCTGCCTCGCAAGCGCAAGGTCCTGAGTTGGGTCCCCAGTAACCACATACAATGCTGGGCATGGAGACTCACGCCCACCAGCAATCAACCAGCAATCAGCACCACATACCACAGTGCCGGGCGTGGTGGCTCACACCTGTAATCCCAGCACTCGGGAGGCAGAGACAGGAGGATTGCTGAGTTCGAGGCTTGCCTGGGCTACATAGCGAGCTCAGAGCTAGCCTGAACTACAAAGTGAGACCCTGTCTCAAAAAAAAAAAAAAAAGAAAAGAAAAGAAACAGTTTAAAACTTAGAGACCAGATAATGTAAGCATCAGGAGAGTGGAATAAAGACAGAGGTCTTGCTTTTTATACTAGAGTAGTATAATGTATATCACTATATATTGCTACATAAAAATAAAGACTATATTGAAAATGAGTCAACGGTACTTAAATGTAAGTTATTTTTTTTTTTCTTCCATTGCCTGGATACTTTGCTGCTAGTAATCCTGTGGTTTCTTCTGGGTCATAATAGGAGAGGACAGGGTGTATAAAGCTCTTTAAGACTGAGATCCCCCAATGATGGTGAATGTTTTAGGCTTTTAACGATTCAACCAGCCCACTGGGTATAGGTTCACCATCATTGTCCTAGGCACTTCATTTTCTTTTAGGAGGAGGCTCCTGGGTTGAAATCTGCATGCTTAAAGAGTTTAGAGCAGGGCATTACTAAGGAATTATTTCTCAACATGGATACACAAGTTATTAGCTCAAGTCCTGACCAGAATTGGATTTGGTCACACAGGTGAGTGGGTGAGATACTTTCTATCAGGAAAATTTTCATTTCATTCTAAAATATAATAATGTAAGAAAACTAACCATTTGGATTCTGGAATGGTAGCAAACATGCCAGGACATAGGTGGCCAAAGCTGAGGATTGCAAGTGTTTGGCTAACCAGAGCTACATAATGAGACACTATCACAAAAACCAAACAAAAACAAAAACCAAACTGAACTAAAAGTCCATGTTTCATTCATAAAGTGCTTTCACATGGGTCATCTTCTGAGTCCCATAAAGCCAAGGTCATGCTGCTAATGGATGATTGAAGAGGGTGTAGCACTAGGATCAAGGACCTGCATTACTGCCCCATGGTGCTTTCACATGATTTATGGCCCTTTTCCTACTGATTTTAAAACATCCACCTGGCCAGCAGACTAGTTGTACACACAATTCTGCTCTTGCGGAATCTCTCCACCTACCCTGCCCTCTGCCTCTTTTTCTTGCTAGACAGTACATGAAGGTGAGCAAAAGAAAGACACAGTATCTGAGAAGGAAGGCAAGCAGGTGAGTGGGGTTAGAGGATGAAAACAGGTCCCAGTTCCCTTATCATTTGGTGACTCAAATTCCAAACATGGCACCTGTGTGTCTTCTGTGCTCACCTCACCAGAGTCACAGACCTGAGCACCGTACACTGCTAGGACTCAAAGCAGAAGGTGGGCGTTCGGGGTCCTGGGCACTCACAGAAACTCACAGGAAAGGCACTGTCCTTGCCCTCTAATCAGGAACCACTAATGTGAAAAGGTAACAGTCTTCTTACAGAATTTGTGAGCCTTCCCAACAAGGAACCAAACTCTACACCAAAAGGTCTGCCCCATCAGGGCTTCTTTGATTGCCTCCAACCAGATGCCTGGCAAGCTGGATGCCACTTATCCTACCCTGGGAATTCTCCACTGTGGAGTTACTGAGGGAGGCCAAGCTAGAGAGCTGAATGAGGTAAGTGACATGGGCTTTGCTCCAAAGTTCTTCAGAGGGTGGCTCCCTGGGAATGCCAAGGAACTCACCTTGTAGACCAGCCTTGAGATTCTGAAGGAGTTAGCAATGTCCCCACTAGTGATAGTATTTTCTCAAGAAAGAAACTCTTAGAGATCAGTTCATTCAGAAAAGTGAAAATTTTTCAATCTCCTAGACAAACTGTCTGGAAGCTTATTCATTAAGTGAATTAGTAAGTGCACCTGGAATATTAACTAGTGGACTATCAGAGGCCTTGGAGAAGCTCACAGTCTAGTGGAAGACAAGGGGTAGAAGAGACAATCAAAATGCTGTTTGATCATCACTGTTTAGGTGATAAGTAGGAGCTGCTGAGCTTCTTTAGGTACGTAGGACAGGAACACTTCTTCCCGTGTGGAGCAGAAGAGGTCAGAGAAGTTTTTTCAGAGTAGATGATGTCCCAGTTGAGCTCTGTAGAAGGTTAAACAAAAACACTAACAATCCAGGTACAGTCTAACTCTAGTGAGAAGGATTAATAAACAGGAAGACACTCAGAATTATCTGCACTAAGTGTTGGGAGAATGAATTCATTGGGGACACAAGGAACTTTTAATGAAAATGGGGCAAAGGGGGACCCACATTTACAATGGTGGCTACTCCTGAGTTTGATCTTCATAAACCCCGGGTAAGTTGGCCCAACAGAAGGCTGAAGAGAGTCTATGTGTTCAAGTATCCAGAAAATTGCTCTCTGGGCAGTGGGGGAAGGGTAACCCTGGGGATATTACTATACAGACCAATTTTCTATAACAGATTGAAGTTTCTCTTTGTTTTGTGTGAAAAATCAAAGGGAGGACAAAAAGACTATTGTGCTTTGTAAGATCTTTCTAATATGTGGTGGCTCCAACATTCTCTAAAGGTGACTTTCCTTGTCTGTAGTTGAGACAAGTTTGTCACCACTATGTCAGTGCTTTAGTTCCTAGGAAGGGGGGAAGGAAAAGGAAATGAAAGGCAAGCCACTTCCTTCTAAGGAAGTAATTAAGAGATCACAAACCTCATATATGAACATATAGTCACATAACTACACATGGCCACAAACTGTAAGGGAGGCTGAGAAATGTAGCTGTTACCCAGCAAAGCCAGCTTTCTTGCTAACTCTGAGGGGTTTATGTTACAATAAGAAATAAAGGGAAAGAACAGAAGTGGAAAGAAAGTAGCAGTCTCTTATCCATACTAATCTACTTCCTTGTATGTGAGGAAAGGCAGTTTTAGAAGACAAATAGTTTGATTGTTAGTCTTTTAAGGGGCTGAGCCAAGGCTAAAGAGTTATGTAGTTGCTTGGCTTAGTAATTGATAAGCCAAGAACATGTTCAATCATTGTGCATTGGATACCTAGCCCACCAAAAATTCAGCAGGACAAGACAGAGAGTCCTTAATCAGAATGGTCGAGATCAAGTAGTGTTACTTCTGTCTTTAAACTGTCACTCAGGCCTGTTTACTCAGTTATACTTTCCCTGACTTGAGAGTGTGAGACCAGACTCATTGATATTCCTTTCTTTGGAAAGTGCATCTTCTCCGGTTGGACAAAGAGGTCTAAAAAGGGGGTATTGACATTTCTAGTTCACTCTAATCACTCCCTGGGGTTGGCATGTCTTGGGAGTGAGTAACAATGTGTTGTAGCACACTCACAACCAGACTGAGGTGTATACTATCAGCTCACTGAGATGTGCTATAAAAAATGTGCATGCAGAGGTTCAGGAAAGGAACCAACACCAAATGATCTAAAAAGAAAGGAATATCTGTCCAGTAGGGAAGCATAGTCTGGTGCCATGGTACAGGGGAGACAGAAAAACTGGCAGCCTTCTGTCCCCAAGGAGCAGAGCCTCAGCTCCTAAGGGGCTCAAAGAGAGGACTGCAGGCCACAAGCAGTGAGAGAGGTCTCAGCCCTCTTGGATTACAGAGAATAAGAAACATGGGTGGGGACTAAAGCAGATGCAAAGTATTATGAGCCCAGGTGTTCAGGTGAGGAAGAAGAAAAACTAACTAAAAGAATAGTAATGCCAGGGCCTGAGTTTTGTCTCAGGATGCAGGAGAGAAAAGAGAATACACTTGCATCACAGAAATAACTATTGCCAGTTCATGTGACTTCTGTTGTCCTCTATTCCATGCCCAAATAGAAAAAAAAAATGAGTATGATTCTTGACCCTTCATTCATCATTTTAACACATCCTATTTGCAACATTTCCTGTTCACATGCTGTCTAGCCTATGTTTTCTTGATCCTTTCCAACATTATTTAGTAATTCCAATGTATTAAAACCTGTCACTCCTGGCTTAGTCCAATAACTTTCTTTTTGGTCTCCCTGACTTTACTCTTGAGGCCTTCCAAGCCTGTTAAACTCTGTACTGTGCTCCCATTTGTATGACTCAGGTTTCCTGTTACAATGATAAAATACCTGACACTTGCAACTTAATGGTGGATAGGTTTATTTTGGCTCACATGTTCCGTGGGTTCAGTCCATGGTAGACCAGTTTCAAGTGAAAAAACCAAAAAACAAACAAACAAAAAACCCACAAACCATGGCAGAATGGTTTACATATACAGTGGTCAGGAACCAGAGAACAAGGGGAGGAGCTTCAGCCAAGTATGCAACCTTCCAGGTCACAACTTCAGTGACCAGCCCCTACCAATCTGAATAAGAGACCTCTTTGGGAATGGTTTAGACCCAAACTATGATGTCTGCCACAAAAAAGATTTTTATGTCGAACTCTCAAACTCCAGTATATCAGATTGTAACTGTATTTAGAGATTGGGCTTTAGAGAGGTGATTCAGTTAAAATGAGGTCATTGAGTGGCTCCCAATCCTGTATGGCTTGTAACATTATAAGAGGAAATTTAGACAGAAATAAGGAATGAAAGGTGATAATAAGTCGTAGGTTGAGGATGTCCAACTACAAGCCAAGGGCAAACAACCCTACTGACAACTTGATCTCAAACTCTAGGTTCCAGATTGTGTTGTTGAAAACACCCAGTCTATGGCATTTTGTTGTTGCAGCCTGGGAAACCTGACATTGTATCTCTACATTCCCTTAGGAGTGTCTCTTGTTAACTACAGAATCGGTCATATTAATCATCCCTTTAAAACCCCCAAAGGCACGGGTGGAATCACATCAAATTTAATAGTTTCTGTTCAGACAAGGAAACAATCTACAGATCAAAGAAATAACCCATGGGATGAGAGAAAATATCTTCAGACCTTAAGTATCACTCACAATACAGTCATACACCTATACACACAGATTTCACTTCTTCGTATTCAATCAATCATGGGTTGAAAACATTTTTTTTTTTTGAGACAGGGTCTCACTTTGTAGTCCAGGGTGGCCCTCAGCTCACTATGTAGCCCAGGCAAGCCTGGAACTCAGCAATCCTCTTGCCTCTGCCTTCCGAGTGCTGGGATTACAAGCGTGAGCCACCACGCCCAATATCATATCATTGTATGTGGTTACTGGGATTGAACCAGGGACCTTGTGCTTGCTAAGCAGGCAGCAGAACCACTTGAGCTAAATCTCCGGCCCAGGTTGAAAACTTTAAAAAGTCATCTGTCTACTAAACATTTACATGTTGTTTTTCTGGTCATTAATCCCTAAACAATACAATATAGCAACTCTCTACATAATATTTACATTGTATTAGATGTAAAGAATGTAGTGATATTTAAAGTATATGGGAGAAGTGTGTATGTTAGTAAATACTATGAAATTTAATGTAAGAGCTTGAGTGTCTTCAGCTTTTGGTAGTTGTAAGGAGTCCTGGAAACAACCTCCTGCAGAGATGAAAGGATAATACCAATTCAGTAGCAAAAAACTCGACCCAGTTTTAAAATGGACAAAAAGGTGTTGGGAGTGTATATCAGGGGTAAAGCTCATTCCCTGGAAGTATGAAACCCTGGGCTCAGTTCTACCATCTCTCCCCAGAAAATGGAAAAAAAAAGAGAGAAAAGAAGAGGAGAGGAGTGAGAAGGAGAGGAGAGAGGAGGTTAAAGAAGGGAAGGAAAGGAAGGGAAGAGATGAGAAAGGAAGGAAATGGAGAGTAGGGAAGGGTAGGAGATGACAGGACGGAAGGGGAGGAGAGGAGAGGGGAAGGGAAAGAAGAGAAGAGAAATATTAGGGTAAAACAATGCAACTACTATGGAAAACACTACAGAGGTTCTTTAAAAAACAAAATGTTCGTGTGATCCTGTAACCACACACACCTGGATATATAACCCAAGGTAATGAATTCCGTATGTAACAAAGATCACCACACTTTATACATAAGCTTTGTTTCCTTTTTTTAGGGGTGGGGGATTTGGGGGCACAGGGGAATGGGAAAGAATGAGAATTAAGACATGTCATATACTGGTACAAATTCTCAATATTGATTATGATCATAATGTGTATGAAATGTACCAATAAAATCAATTAAAAAAAGATCACCACACTTTCACGTTCACTATAGCATTATTCACAGTAGTCAAGATCTGCAATGAACCTTTGCTCATTGATTGATGAATGCACAAAGAAAATTTGTTTTATGTATATTTACACACACACACACACTTACAAGGAAATGTTTTTCAACCTTAAAAAAAGAGAAATTATGTTATTTCCTTGTAGGAGAAGATACTATCTCTGGAACCTCTATAATTATTTAGAGGTTCAATTTGCTGTCAAACAATTTGTTCAATACTTTCTAGGAATTAAAAAAGATAAGACCATATGACTAAAAATCTAGGGAAAAAGAAAATACCAAGAGTTATGTATAAGGTAGCAGACACAGAAATTTAGAAATTAGAATAATTAACTTTTAAAAATTGAATTCTTTATTGGTACATTTTACATACAGCTCACAATCACACACAACATTGGGGAATTTGTACCAGTATATGACAGAATTTAATTCTCATTTTTACCCACATCCCTACCCACCCACAGCCCCCCCTTATATACATGTTCTTTCATTTTCTTTCCGCATCATATTTATCCTTTCCCCTCATGTGATGTTCCCACACAGAATTCTCTTTGGATATTTCCTATTTTATAAAAACTATCATACATTCTAGAACTCATTTACATCTATAGGTTCTCATACCAAAGATCCAGTATTTGCATATCTGTGATCTATTTATTTCACTTATTAGTGTGTCCTCCAGGCATAAATAATTAACCTTTTTAAGGGAGAGAGGAAAGATGGATGAATGATACAAAAAGGACCAAAATTTAATCCAATAATTGGAATCCATAATAATCAAATAGAAAACATAGAATTGAGAAAGTTTAAGAACTCAACAATTGTGCTTGATGAAAAATTATACATAGTAAAACCAGGATTAATAAACAGAAGACACATCAGTGTTTAAACTGAGAAGCATTAAATAGTACGTCTTTTCTTTTATATGAGAAACCTAAGATATGAATAAGTAAGTGAATAAAAGAAAGGAAGGTAATCAGAACCCAGAAGGGAGGCAGTAAAGGCAGAGGCGCCAAAGGAGTTCAAAAACGATGAAGCTCTTATAGGCATGTAGAAGTTCCCCAAAACAAGCATCTTCAGTCTGTATTATAAAAAGGTGTTAATTTTTACAAATTCACAGAACTATAAAACAAGGCTATAACAAATAAAAAATGTGAGAGATCAGCCATGGTAGGAAAGTTCAATATAGCTACTATTGCTAATGTATATTAATTGTACAAATTAATGGGATTAACTGTGCTATTTCCACACATGGATACATTGATTATATCTATCCTTCCTTTGCCCTTGTCTGCTCTATGCTCAGACTGCCCCTTTCCCAGTCCCTATTAATCTCAGGTTTCTACAAGTGTCAGGATTCCATTCTTTACAGCTGAATAATACTCCATTGTATGTGTGTGTGTGTATACACACACAATACTTTTTAGTTGTTCATCTGTTAACATACCCAGACTAATTCCATATTTTGACCATACAATACCACAATACAAATGGGCACACATGTATCTCTTCTGCATGCTGGCTTCATTTCCTTCGTGTATATCCAGAAGTGGGAATCTCTGGATTGTATGGTTGCTTTATTTTCAGTTTTTTGAGGAAACTCAACACTGCTTTCATTAGGGGCTATACTAATTTATTAGGGGCTTACTAATTTGGTCAACAACAGTAAGGAAGTTCCTTTCTATCTGTGTCCTCAGCAGCTTTTGTGTTGTGTTTTTATGATAACAGCCATTCTTAAAGGAGATAGATGGTGCATCACTGCGGTTTTGGTTTGTCTTTCCTGGTGGTTCATGATATTGAATGTTTTTGTTCTTTCTTTTGAGAAATATCTATCCAGATCACTTGCCCATACTGTAAATTGTTTTTGTTTGTTCAATTTTTCAAAGTTCTTCATATATTCTGGCTATTAATCCTCTGTCAGATGGACAGCTGACAAAGATTCTTTCCCACTCTTTTGGCCAGTGGTGGACCAGGGCACACATGACTCAGTGGGCTGGTCAGTGTCATCGAAAGCTCTGGAAGGTTTGCCATCATTGCTCCAGGCTGTCTATTCATGCTATTGTTTCCTTTCCTGTGCAGAAGCTTTATTTTTGAATGCTCACAGTGCAGTTGTTTAAAAATTTTTTTATCTTTATTGATATATTGTATATACACATCATATCATGATCGCACTCAATATTGAGAATTTGTACCAGTATATGATGTAATCCCATTAGTCAAATTTTTTCGTTTCTTATCCTTTTGTGGTCCTATCCAGGGCATCATTGTCTGTACCAATATCTTGAAATGTTTCTCAGCAAATAAATATATGAAAAAATGTTCGGCATCACTGGTCATTCGAGTGATGCAAATTGAAACAACCTGAGATTCCATCTCACTCCACAAAGAATGGCTGCTGTTATGAAATCAACCAACAACAAATGCTGGTGGGCTGTCGCGAGGAAAGGCGCCTTCTCCACTGTTACCGGGAGTGTAGACTGGTGAAACCACTGAGGAGATCAGTGTGGAGATTCCTCAGAAAACTAGGATAGAGGTCCCATTTGATCCTTTTATTTCCCTGCTGGAGATATCCACAAAATAATTAAAAGCATCATACTACAGCGACATATGTGCACACATGTTCACAGCGACACAGATTGTAATAGCTACAGTTTAGAAACAGCCCAAATGTCCACCAATGGATGAATGGATAAAGATATTTTGGGTTTTGTTGTTTTGGACATTGGGGATTGAATAGGATTTTGTGGTTGCCAGGCAGGCTAAAGCACCAGCCCAAGATGTATTTTTCTGTTTAATATAATGGAGTATTACACTACCGTAAGGAAGGAGAACCTGAGACTTTCTAACTAAATGGATGCACTTTGACCAAACTCTTCAGTGAGATAAATCAGACACACATGTTTTTACATACTGCATTGTTTCTCTGGTGTGAGAAACCAAAAGTGGAAATAAGGGCCAAAGTGTATAATAGATAGTGGGAAATGGGATGAAACTGATCAAATGAGAAGGGGAGCAGGGCTAGGGAAGGGGAAGGAAGGAAAGGACAAGGAAACAGTTTTTGTAAACAAAGGGAGGAAGAGGAGTGGAAGGGAGTAGAGGGGAATCAGAAAAACAGAGCAATCAAGGTATGTCATGTACAGGTACACATTCCCTGTGATGAATGTGATCATTATGTATATCTAAAATATACCAATAAATGCTTTAATGTTCCCTCTGTGTTTTTCTGTAGGAGTTTTAGGTCTCAGATTAAGGTCTTTGATCCATTTTGGCTTGCGGAAGAGGACACGGGTCGTTTCAGTCTCGTAATACGGATACTCCGTTTGTCCAGCACCGTTTCTTAGAGTCTCTTCTTTCCCCAATGTGTGTTTTGGCAATTTTCTTGAGTCAGTGAACTACAGATGCGTGGATTTACTGCTTGCTTCTGTTTTGTTCCACTCAGTTCCATTTTCTACTTTGTGTGTGTGTGTGAGAGTGTGTGTGTGTGTGGTACTCAGGCCCTTATGCTTCCAAGGTAAGAGTGGTACCACTTGAGCTAAATCCCCGGCCCTTCATTTTTCTACTTTTATGCCAACATAATGGGGTTTTTGTTTGTTTTGTTCTGTTTTACTATGGCTCTATGGCATATCTTGAAATCAGGTGTTGTGATGTCTCCAGCTTTTTTCTTTTTGCCCAAGACTGCTCTGGCTAGTTGAGTTCTTTTGTGTTGCCATATGAATTTTAGGATTTGTTTTCTATAGTTTCACAAGGAACATCATTGGTATTTTGATGGGGATTGCTTGGAATCTGCATATCACTTTTGGAAAGATGACATTTTAACAACATTAATTTTGACACTCCATAAGTACAGATGATCATTCCACATTTTAATGACTTCTTTGTTCAATGTTTTGTCATTTTCATTGTAAGGCTTTTCTTCTTTAGTTATGTTTATTCCTATGGTTTTTTTTTTGGTGGCTATTGTGAATGGGACTACGTTCATAAATCCTTTCACAGAAAATATATTATTGATGTACAGAAAAGCTACTGATTTTTCCATATTGATTTCATATCTCCCTACTTTTCTGAATTCACTTATCATTGTTAAGAATCTTCTGGTGGAGGCTTCAGGGTGTGTGTGTGTGTGTGTGTGTGTGTGTGTGTGTGTATACACATGTGTAGGTGCATGGGGAGGAGTACCAGAGACCGAACTCAGGACCTTCACACTGAGCTACATCCTCATACCTCTTTTATTTTCATTTTGCAACATGGTCTCACCAAGTGGGAAGCTGCCCAGGCTAGGTTCTAATTTGTAATGCTCTTGCTTCAGCCTTCCATAGTGAAGGTATTACAAGTGGACATCACCACGCCCAGCCATTTTTAGAAGGTGTGAGCATACGTGTGTGCGCGTGTGCAGAATCACATAATCTGCAAGTAGATATAATTTGACTTGATCTTTTCCTCTCTGGATGCCTTTTATTTCTTCCTGCCCTGAGTAAATAATACATGGCACTGCAGAGTTGGGATTGCAATGTGTAATTGGAATACAGACATGTTTGTAGTTGAGGGCATATTTGGAACAGGGTGGGCTGAGTGGGATAGGGGGCGATTTCAGAGGACGTTCACCTTCCCTTGTCCATGGAGCTTCCTCTAGGTTTTCCAGGTGGTTAGAGTGAGCTCCCATTCTGGTCCCATTGTAAATTACATAGAATTTCAATTTTCATCTTTTTTACCCTAAGTCACCAAAGACCCTTTGGTTAAATTAGCATTCAGTGCCTCATACTGCATAGATTCATTTTTCTTCCTCCCAGTTATATATACATAAAAGTAAATGCCAACTATCATGAGCACTACATTTTGAATAACTGGTTGATGTCAGTTTTTATATATTTTCATATATATATATTCATAACGAGTATAAAGATCAGGAAAAGAGTAAACATTTACTTGTACTCCTCAAGCTGAGTTTCTTTGCTCAGCATTAGAATAGCAAAGATAATGACGTTTCTTTGACGAGGTGCCTCAGGAGAATGCTGAAGGCCAAAGTAGAGTACCAAGTTCTTCTCTTCTGACACTAGCCTCCAGTGCTGGTCCTCAGTGAGCTAGTCTTCTTGGCATGCGCATGCTAATATTGTCTCATTCCATGCTGCTTCTGTAGTGGTCTGTGTGTGGCAGTGTCCAGTACAATGTGCCGAAGGGAAGTTGTGACGGGCCTATGCCTGTTCTTTACAATGATTGGCGCTGGCCTTTCCCTTTCTCTCAGCATACTAGCTTTGAGGCACAAAGTAAGATGCCTGGCTTCCCTCTTAAAGAACAAGAAACCACATGGAGAGGTGTCTGAGAACTCACATAGAAAAGCACAGGGCCAGCCACACCAGAGGCTCAGTCAGGCTTCCAGATGGGCACCTGCCATCTAACTGCAGCTGCTTGAGAAGCATCGCGTGAGATCAGCAAAAGAACCATCCTCCCATGTGCGGCTGTCCACAGAACAGAGAGATCAAGCGGGTTGATGTTTTAACTACTAAGCTTTGGGGTCGTTTATAAGGCAGCAACAGATAATAGAAACACTCTTTTGTTCATAACTTCCCTGTAGCCTATGCTGTGAGATAGAGTAATGGAGATCTGATTTCCAAACCTTCTCCTCAAAGGGCCAGTTTTCCTTGTTGCAAACTTATTTAACTCTCCAGGTCATGACCATTTTGTGATCCAAACTTGAGTACAATGTCTTCCTAGAAGGTAAGACAGTCATCCCCTGGATCCATTGACTTTGTATGCATGTATTCAATTGCAGATCAAAAATATTTGAAAAAAAATTGTCAGTACTGAGCACGTACAGACTTTTTTTTTTGTCATCCATCTCTAAGCAATATGGTGTAGCAATTATTTGATAGCATTTCCATTGTTTTAGGTATCATAAGTAGTACAAGTCATCTTGGGATGACTGAAAGTGCATGGGAGGATGCACAGAGGTTGTATATGACACCACTTTGTATTAGGTACTTTAGCTCCTGTGGATTTTGGTATTTGTTAGATATCCTGGAAGCCATCACCCAAGTACACCCAGGAGCAACTGTATCCCAAATCTTGAGTTGTGCTCCAAGGCTTCAGGCCCAGATTGTGGCATTTCTGGCACACATAAGCAGGTAGGGAGACTCTCTGAATGATTTCTAATCAATCATCCAGAGAGATGGTCTCTTCCTTCAAAGTGCCTGCCTATCCACAGGCTGAGGACTGCTCAGGGCTACTGGCTTCCTAGGGAACCGTACCACCCAGCACGTACTTGGACAAAGCCTGGTTTCACTCAAGGAGTCTCGCTTCTGAATACATGATGTCATCCTCGGGCTTGCCTCTGATTGAGTTTGGATTGCATGTTTTTGTACAAGCATCATTCTGCTGTAAGTTCAGAAGGGATATTTTTCTGGCTTTGTTTACTTATTTTTGCTTCTCTAACAGGAGCTCCACTTAAACAGGCCTTTGAAAATACTAATTTGCAGATACAGTAACTTCTAATATATTTTGGAGATAGCTAATTGTCATATAATTCAAGTTATACAACACGCACGTATGTATATGTTTATATACAGCAACTTTCCTTGCGTTGTTTCACTTAGAATGCACATCTTTATTTTTCCATGTATAACTCAAATTGTCTAGGTTATAGAAAGGTCAAAGGGCTGTAAATAATCAGGGTAGGTATGCATTTGTATTTGTTTTGAGAGCATATTACAGTTTTTTTTTCCAGGAACAGCATATGTTCTTTAATGTTGTTTTTCCTTTCTCTCACACTGGAATGAGCGTGTGCACTCTGAACACGTATCTGTTAAGAACATGTTGGGTCACAGCAGGGAGAGCTGACCCAGGCTCCTTAGCTGTCTGATGTATGGTTGAAGAGGACACAAATTCAAAGATGTTGGTCTGGATTTCATGGAAATATGGCGGGGCACCCTGGTTAATTAGAAACCCAAAAAGGGTTAGAAGTGAGTGGCATTTGTCTGATGACCTGAACATGTATAGACAAGTGGACTGCCACTTGTCTCAGTCTCAGCTTGCAGAAATTACCTCTGCAGCAATGTCTAAGGAGTCTGTATTAGTCTACTCTATATTACTGCAACAAAATGTATGAGCTTGAGTACTTTATAAAGAAACTCTAAGAACTCTACCAACTCAAAGTCACAAGACTTTCTCCTATGCTGCTATATAGAAGTTTCATATTGAGGTCTGTAATCCGTTTTGAAATAATTTTGTATATATGACATGCATTGAAAATCTAAATTCTCTTTTCACATGTGCACATCCAATTATCCTAGGCCATTTTTTAAAGGCTAAAATTTTCCGTTGATTTGTGTTGCTTGTCAAAAATTAATTGGCCATTAATGGACTTTCAATTCTGTCTCATTGATCTCTTTTTCTTCCCTTGTGCCATTATTAAACTTTCTTGACTTGATACCAAGTAGCTTTTCCTTTCAAAATTATTTTCTTTTGCATTTCTGTGTAAATTTTGGTTTCAGATTGTTGATTTCTATACAAAAGCCTGCTATAGATTTGATAGGGCTTGCACTGACATTTTACTCCCCTTTTAGGATCATTGCTATCTGGATATTATTGAAACTTTCAAGCCATGAGTATGGATTGTGTCTCCATTTATTTAGATATTTATTTTACTTCAGCAATGATTTATAGTTTTCAGTGTGCAGTTCTTTTTCACACCTTTTGTTAGATTTAATCCTAAATGTTTCACATTTTTTAATTGAATTCTTTATTGGTGCATTTTGTATACAGCGCACAATCACACTCAACATTGGGGAATTTGTACCAGTATATGGCACAAGTTAATTCTCAAGGCCAAGAAGAGCAGGTTTCACCCCAGCCTTGGCAACTTAATACGACACTGTCTCAAGATAAATGCTAAAGGAATGGGGATGTAGCTCAGTGTAAAGGTCCTGGGTTCAATCCCCAGTATGGGAGGTGACAATGAATTAATAAAGAAAAGGAAATATGTTAGGGTCCGTACAATGGGACATTATTTAGCTGCAACAAAAAGAAATTATTCTACAATAACAAGGTGAAAATGGGTAACATTATACAATGTGAAATTACCTAGGGGCAGAAGGACAAATACTGTAAGATGTTCCTTACATGTGGAATGTAAAACTATTCAATGTGAAACTATTGAACTCCTGAAAGCAGAGATAGAACCTGTGGTTACCCGAGGCTGGAGCGTGGGGGTAATGGGGATATGCTAATCAGAGGGCACAAAGCCTCAGATAGATAGGGAGAATATGCTTGATTTTATTTTAGGACAGTTCTACAGCATGGCATATATAGCTAATACCTGTGTACTATACATTTCAGCATGTCTGGGAGGGTGGATACTGCATTTTCTCATCACGGAAGATCTCCAGTATTTGAAATGATGAATGAGTTTGTCTGTCTGGCTTGGTAATTCTGCACTGTACTAAAAAATTGTAGCACGATGGACGAATCTTCAGGACATACTCATAAGTGAAACAAATAGGTCACAGATGTGTAAATATTGTATCTTTGCTCTGGTATGAGAAACTGAAGTTGTAAATTTATTCTAGAATGCATGATTGATATTGTGAAATAGTAAATATTCAAAGGGAAATGGGGTTTAGGGGTAAATAATGAGGAAGGAAAAAAATCGATGGTAAAGAAAGGAAACAATGCTTGTGTATATAGGGGCGAGGGGGTGATAGGGTGGGGAGGGGAGGGGAAAATGAGAATTAAGTTGTGTCATATACTGGTACAAATTCTCAATGTGGAGTGTATTTGGGATGTGTATATATAATATACGAATAAAATGTATCAATTTTTAAAAAACGTAAAAAATATCGTAGCATGACTTTGTACCTCATACACAGGTACACTACATCTAAAATTTGTCAATATATAACAACTTAAAAAGGGATATTGCTTTCAGAGGAAATCTTAAAGACAGTGCCAGGAAAGTTCAAGTATGTTGAGTATGAAAGGAATTGGTGGTCTGAATTACTGAGATGATTAAAGGAGCAGACATAGAAATGAGAAACAAAGTGTGAGGATATGTTTTAGGAGGAAAATATCACTGACTAGTGTGGTCCTTGCTTTTAGTGATGTTAGAAATTAAACCCATAGCGACAGTGTGAATTTATGACAAAAGTTTTAGCTGGAAGGGAAGAGAAGACATAGAAAGGGCCCAGCTGGAGTAGTAGCTGTAGGGAGCACAAGCTGATTAAGAGGATCAGACAGGGGCCGGAGGGTTAGCTCAGTGGTTCCGGTGCCTGCCTCGCAAGCGTAAGGACCTGAGTTCGATCCCCGGTTACCACATATAATGCTGGGCGTGGTGGCTCATGCCTGTAATCCCAGCACTCGGGAGGCAGAGACGGGAGGATTGCTGAGTTCGCGGCGGCTTGCCTGGGCACCATAGTGAGCTCAGGGCCAGCCTGA
>PVIC010036066.1:0-18793 GCA_004025085.1 Thryonomys swinderianus
GGGTTAGCTCAGTGGTTCCGGCGCCAGCCTCGCAAGCATAAGGACCTGAGTTCGATCCCTGGTTACCACATATAATGCTGGGCGTGGTGGCTCACGCCTGTAATCCCAGCATTCGGGAGGCAGAGACGGGAGGATTGCTGAGTTCGTGGCGGCTTGCCTGGGCACCATAGTGAGCTCAGGGCCAGCCTGAACTACAAAGCAAGACCCTGTCTCCAAAAAAAAAAGCAAAAAAAAAAAAAAAAAAAAAAAAAAAAAAAAAAAAAAAAAAAAAGGAGGCATGCACCTGCTGTTTCAAACGTGGCTACACTACATGATGCATTCCTCAGCTTTACTTTTGGTGAGATAAATTACCTGACACCCAAAAGTGAAAGGAAGAGAGGGGAGGTGTATTTTAAGCCGATGATTTCAGAAGACTTCCCCATGCAGGCCTGGCTCTAAGGAAGAGCAATGACGAAGCATGTGCTGGAGCTGAGCCAGTCTTTTCGTGGCAGCCCAGAACCACAGGAAAGAGGCCAGCAAGATGCATACCCTGCAGAGGCATGTTCCCAGTGACCCACCTCTAACTGAGCCTCGCCCCTAATAGCACATTTGTTTATAAATGCCAGTGAATCAATCTATTGTGAGTGTAGCATTGATCCCCTTCCAGGAGCTCAAAGACTTCTGGAATCAATTCAAGTTGACAGTTCACTGGCACACATGGAAAACGTGGGGGGGGGGGAATTGGATAGGATTATAGAAAACAAACAAAAAACCTGAAATTTCTAAACTGAAGATCCAAAAACTAAATTTAAGAATATAATACCATGAATTTGTCTCACTTGACGAATATATATCAGGAGAAACCTACCAAAAAAAAGCATAGAGAAAAAAAGGAATCATACAAAAAAAGATTTATGGGATTTACAACACTCGGTGAACAGTTTTCACATATGCATATTTAAAAAAAAAACAATAAAGAGAAAAGACAAATTCACAGAGGGAATACATGAAAAAGTCAACATTGACAATTTTCCAAAATAACAAAAATACTGAAATGCATCAAGATTCAGGAATTATTATCAATCATGTTAGATAAATACAATGAACAAAATACACTAGTTACTTTCCTAATAGAAGACAGTTACAAATTTAAAATTAGCTTAAAGTCGTCATATTACCTTCAAGGAATCAAAACAGTCACATCATAAAATAGAAAAAAAATCTCACCTGAACCGTATTAAATTTGAAAAAGGAAAGTTTATTAGACTGATAAATAGAATTATTCGGGAAAATAAAACTCCAGTTCTAATAATAACCATATTAGGTGTATTAGAGATAAAAAAAACCCTAAATATAAAACAATACATTTGAATACCATAATTATGTACCTTTCTAATTTATTGTAGGTAAAAATATCTTCTAAATGTTATGAAAACATTTAACATAATAAAATTTGATAATATTTACTGAAAGTAAGGTTTCTTTTTATCATAACATTCTCAAGAGGGTAAGAATTAAGCCATGAAGTATAAGAAGTTATTTGTGATGTATTATTAAAAATATGAGCCAGATGTGGTGGCTCATGCCTGTAACCCCAGCACTCAGGAGGCAGAGACAGGAGGATTGCCGAGTTCTAGGTTTGCCTGGGCTCCATAGTGCACTCAGTGCCAGCCTGAACTACAAAGTGAGACCCTGTCTCAAAAAATATATATATATATAAATTCATTTAAAGATATATACAAAAAATTACACTATAATAAAGGATGGAAAAGGCAAAACAAGTAATTTATAAGAGTCTAAGTATCTAAAATATATAAAAATGTACTTATTTATTAATATAATGGAACTATAGCTTACAATCTCAATAAAAAACTCAATGTGTTCTTGAGAAAAAATATTACAATTTAACAAATCTACAATACCAAATAGTGTGTGAATTTGGACTAACTAGGAGTTCTGCACATTGCTGTGGAAGGTAAATAAAAAACAAAGTCTAAAAGTTGTTACTCCCTAATAAAATTGAATATAACCACAACTTATCCTACAATTTATTACAAAAATTCAGTGAATATAAGCATTAGGTAACACTACACACATATTTACACAGTAACAATATCAAAAGATCTAAAATGGAAGAACATAAGTGTTAAAGTTATTGGAATATCTTTTATGATAGATAGAACTGATCATAAAAATAGGGCTAATTTCAGAATACTATTCCATGCACAAGTGCAAATACACAGGAAGATGTATAATGCCATTTTTATAAAACCCCCAAATTGTTCTCTTAGAGAAATTTTCTGACAGTAGAAGACAGAAGTGATTCCAACTGGGAACAATGGGGCTGCATGGGCCATATCTGGAGGGCCAGTGTGAGGCTGCTGGATTTCAGGGAAGTGTTTAAAATCGCCCACATATTTCTCTATTCATGATATGTCCTTTTTCTCAGTATGGTTATAATTCAACAAGGTTATTAGAAACACACCAAGAACATTCGCAGGGTGTTGGTTTAAGGAATAACTTCCTACCAGAAGTTTCTGAAGCTTTTCAGTAGTTTAATTCACCACAGTTGTACTATGGGATGTGCCTCGAATATCAGGTCTAGTCTTGAATAGCATACAAAGAGCCAAATCACAAATCCGCACCGAAAATGTTCTGGCTGTACTGTGCTGCTACTCTGCACAGTTGTGTCCAACAAGTCAGGAATAATATTATGACAGCTGGATGTCTATGAGGTTTTGGAAATGACAGAACCATACGAAGTGTTTCAGATTCCTGAACCACGAGTCTTCAAATCTATGGATAAGTGAGCCACACAGCAGTGATGCCCTCGTACACTCCCTTCCGGGCACGGTTGGTCCCAGTAATCTTATTGGCTACCTAAACAGAAATCAGAGAAAGACAGAAAGGAAGAAAAGGGGAAGGGGAGAAGGAGAGAGGAAGGAAGAGAAGGAAGAAGAAAGGCAGGAAGGAAGGAAAGAGGGAAGGGGAAAGAAGGGAGGTAAATGGGAGAGAAAATGGAAGTAAATGAAAAGAAAGAAAATAAAAAGGATTAATGAATGAAGGAAGGGTAATTTTCTGAAAGAAAAAAAATTCAGAAACTCTAAACATAATCTCATAATGCCCAGGATATAATAAAAATTTGTATAACATCCAAAGAAGGAAATATAACATTTTCAAGACAAAAGACACTCAGCGAAATCTACACTATTTTTCCCTGCCCACCCTATAACTTCTACCCTTGTATACATAATCTTTGTTCCCTTTTTAACCATTATTTTTTCTTTATTTAATAATCCAGTGTTGGAGTTATTACATTAATAGCTATTATTCTCAGGGAAAATACTCATAGTACAAATGACAAAAATATTTGAAATCTAAAAAATGTAGAAATGGAAAAACTGACCTGAAGAACACTCTAATTTTTGAAATGAAACATTACCTGAAAAGGCTAAAAAATATGAGAGATAACATGATGATGGGAGTCAGCAAATATGCAAACGTACCAAAAATATGCAAAATATAAATCCAAGCCTCAGGAACTTGTGGAAACCATGAATTATGTTCTTATAGGAACATGTGACTGGGCACACATTTCCCCACCCTCCACCCCCCTGCACACGCGCGTGTGCACACACACACACGCACACATACATACACACTTGCATAGGCACAGAAAACAGATGCATGAGACCTCCAAGGTAGGATAGCTGACTGCTGAAAAATCGGTAGGACTTTCTTTCTATAAGTTTGAGATTTTTTTTTTTTGCAGCCCCTTAATGAAATAAATTCACATGCCGCTGAGTAAATCTTAGTTTAGGTGAATACAAAGAAAGACCAAATCATGATCAACATGCTGCAGACCCAAAATTAAGAATATAGAAACAAGCTAGAGAGAGGCCCGTGGCATGCCAAAAAACAAAAACAAAACAAAACAAAAAAAACAAACCTGATTCCCAGTGGGAGAAGTGGAATAACTGAGAAGCCAGAACAATAATTTTAAATGATTAAAGAAAAAACAAAACCAAAACCCTATGAATCTGAAATTTTATTACAGCCAAAAATATTCTTTATAGTGGGTATGAAGAAGAATTTACCGCTAACACTCTTTCACAAGAAACATGATATGGTTGGTGTTTTCCAGGAATAAAGTGAAAATGAAGTAATAGATATTGGGACTAATATGTATAGTATCAGAGGTAAACAATTTTAAAGCTGCATTTTGTTGTATAATTTTTGAAGCCAACGGAATTCCCTTGGATAATTATTCACTCAACCTTTGTTTGTTTAGTACTTAACCTATTGAATTTATGGCTGTAATACATCTCTATCATTGAGACGTAATATTTTTACTTGAAAAGGCAGGGTATTTTAAATTTTTCTGTGTATCATTTAATATTTTGTATATTTTCTGCTACATAGATAGTATTTACTGTTTTTAAAAACTGACATATTTTACTTCCTAAAAATGTTTTTTACATCACATTTTGTCATTTGGATCAATTCCAATATTTTATAGATGAATATATGAAAAGAAAGAAAGAAAGAGAGAAAGAGAAAGAAAGAAAGAAAGAAAGAAAGAAAGAAAGAAAGAAAGAAAGAAAGAAAGAAAGAAAGAAAGAAAGAAAGAAAGGAAGAGAGAAAGAAAGAGGAAGGATGGAAAGAAGGGAATAGGGATAAAAAACTAAGTAGAAGGAAAACAGTGGAAACAAAACGTTGTAAAAGAGGAGGGGAAGGATTGAATGAAGGCAAAGGAATTGCAAAACATGCAAACTAAGAGATTACATACAAATACATAATTGCTGTAATGAATGTGGTCAATATACATCTCAAAAACATGCCCATAAAGTTAATTTTACACACACACACACACACACACACACACACACGTGTGTGTGTGTGTGTGTGTGTGTGTGTGGCTACCAAAAGGTCATGTTTCTCATGTGGCCTGATATTATGCAGCACCCAGTGGCTTAAAGCAGAGCACTGTCCTGAATCAATACAATCACTAGTGTCCCACACTGATCTCAAAGTGTGTGATTCTGAAACAAACCTAACTCCACACATTTCAGTGAAAAGACTTGTAATATTTATATGGAGTAATATGTCACTGAAAGGTGATAGCTATTTTGTCTGATCCTATTTAACCTAAATTAAAATGTCAACACATCTTTACCTCCAACAAATCTGTTTGCTCATCAAGGAAACAGCAAATATGCTCCGGAGAGAAATGAGTTTGGTGTTCTTCTAGGTTGTTTTACTTATCAAAACAAAAACTAGGCAGGTAACAATGTATTAAAAATGAGCCCAAAGGAGAAGATTAATTTAATTTGTCCTTTCTTTCCATTTTGTAAAGCATTTACAAGATTTTTTTAAAGGCGAATAAAACCATAGCATTTCAGTCAAATGAAAAGACAAGTACATAATTATGATTCATTAGTTTTGCAAATTAATATTACCTGTATTACAGAGAAAGAGTAATTTTCTTAGCACATAATTAAAAAGCTACCCCAATGGCTATATTGTCACTTGAATGCCATTACACAGAACAGACAAACTACAAATAAGGTGAATTGGTCCATCTTTCTTTTGAATTCCCCAAAGATATGTAGTTAGTATTATTTCAAAACTCAGAAAGCAAAGAGTGCTTGTGTGTATCAGTCCCTATGTTTGTGTGTATGTGTGTCTCTGTTCCAATGCACAGTAATAATAGATAAATATCACCAGGGATATTATGAATCACTATTTTAGGAAAAAAATTGCCAGCATATACCTACTATAAATAAACACATTTAAAATAAACTATAAATATTGTGCCAAAAATATACTTGTATGTGACATAATAGTATGTATGTTCTTTCATTAATAAAGTATACAATCCCTTTATTGTATGAATTACACAAAGTAAATATCCTTCTTTATATAATGAACAGAAAATATTTTAAGAGAGTTATAGGAGTGCATTTCACAGTTAAAAATGAAACTCCCTTTCTTCATATTTCATATCAGTTTATTTTGACAGCTATTATAGTAACAGAGTCAAAGGGTTAATCAAAGATGTGTTGGCTACATCCTCATCAAATCCAGAATTTCTGTTTCCCAGTGGATTTTGTGTCATTTCAATCAGAAAAGCGCCCCCAGACAAATGCAGTAATACATTGGGGATATCTTCTTCAGCTTTTTCTTCCCCCCCTACCAGGATAAACCTGAAAAATAAAAAATAAAAAATAGAAAATAATGAGAAAAAGAAATGATAATGAAAGGGGTAGCACTAAGTCATCTACTTAGTGCATAACTTAGGTTATAGCTAAAAAGGAGAATTTTCTCTGAAATAGATGTAATGAATCAGTGGTAGTAGTTTTAATACTAGAACATTGTTCATGGATTCTATTATGTATTCCGAGGTAAGTGGAAGGATAGGTTTTTCAATGTTATAATGACAAAGAACAACAGATGCTTGGAGTGTTGGATGCACTAATTAGCCTGATTTTATTACATAATGAATATATGTATGAAAACATCATGCTGTACTCCATAAATATGTATAATTGTTATATCAACTAAAATAAAATGAAAATTTTGAAAAGAAACACCAGATAATTTTGCAATAATGTAATATCTAACATATAGAGATTTAATAAGCATAAAATATAATGTTATCCATGAGGTAAATAAAGCAAATAATAAATTAGACTATTTAATACAAAACCAACTTTACACGTGCTAAAAATCTTTGTTATTTAAATATATTTTTCAAAATTGTTACCTAAAATTATGCAAACAATTATAAGAGAGTTTCTCGTTTTGATATGTGTATATATATCAACATGTTAAATCAGGGTAAAATATATCTCTTTCAGATTTCTTGTTTATTTAATAGTGAAAAATTCAAAATTCTTCTAGTTTTTTTAATACTGTATCATCTTGCTTATACATGGAACCTTAATAAATCATCTCATAGAACTTGAGAATCTAATTGTAGTAATATGTCAGAATTCTTAAACAGGCATAAAAATTTTTAGTAACAAATTTCAATGGGCTTCATCTCATTAGCTGAAAAAACAAAATGTTCCTTCTCTTAAAGGAATTCATTTGGTAGCATTTGCTTTCGGTTTTGGACAAAAAGGAATGCATCACACATTTAAGGTGTTAAATGTTTCTTTGGGAGTGCTTTCTTAGCTAACGTAGCAAGAATGTTTTCAGGAGTGTTGGATAACAGTCATGCAAAGGAAGATGAGGTGGTATGGGGTTTTGTTTATGACATGAAGTATAAAATCACCGCAAAGTTAGTGATTTCTTAAATCTGTGAATATTTCAAAATATCCTTGTAAAAATGAACCCACCCCACCCCCACACCACTGGTGTTTGTAGTTGCATAAAAGTTTTTTGTGGGCTGTAGATTTAGCTCAGTGGTTCCAGCGCCTGCCTAGCAAGCGCAAGGTCCCTGGTTTGATCCTCGGTAACCACATACAACAGTATCGGGTGTGGTAACTCACGCCTAGCAGCCATCAGTACGACATAACACAGTGCCTGCTAGCACTCCGGAAGCAGAAGCAGGAGGACTGCTTAGTTAGAGACTTGCCTGGGCTGCATAGTGAGCTCAGAAACAACCTGAAGTATAATGCAAGACCCTATCTCAAAAAACTTTTTTTTTTTTTTTAACACAGGGTCTCACTTTGTAGTTCAGGCTGGCTCTGAGCTCACTATCTAGCTCAGGCAAGCCTTGAACTCAGCAATCCTCCTGCCTCTGCCTCTGGAGTGCTGGGATTGCAGGCGTGAGCCACCACGCTTGGCACCATCTCTGATTATTTTTTAAAATTTTGAGAGTAATTTTAAGTTGCCCAGGCTGTACTGGAAATTATGATCCTTCCTTGTAGCTCTCTAGCCCTCCAGTCCCCAGCAGAGATCACAGGTGTACCTGGTGTCAGAAATGACTTGCAAATCATTTATTCAAAGGCTGCTCGTTAAGAAGTGTATTTCAGCAGAGCATTTTTAGCTCAGTGGTTCTGGTGCCTGCCTTACAAGTGCAAGGTCCCGAGTGTGATCCCTGGTAAAAAAGAAGTGTATTTCTAGTTTTCAAGCTTTTGTCTATTTATTACTCATAAAAATGATCATAATGTAAAAAAAATTTATATATTTTCTCTCACATGCTCTTCAGTGTTCATATTGTGTAGAATAAAATATTTTATATACTTAGAAAAATAAAAGAAAAAGCTTTTTTAAAATAAAAAATAAATTTTGATTCAGTAAATATTTTTATTATGGGATTTTTTTATGAAAGCATCACTTGGTATTTCAAGTGATTTAGATCTCTACAGCTAGTAAATTAGAAATAAATTACAGGCCCGGCAGGTTAGCTCAGTGGTTCCAGCGCCTGCCTCGCAAGCGCAAGGTCCTGGGTTCAATCCCCGGTAACCACATACAATGCTGGGTATGATGACTCACGCCCACCAACAATCAATACCACATACCACAGTGCCAGGTGTGGTGGCTCACGCCTGTAATCCCAGCACTCAGGAGGCAGAGACAGGAGGATTGCTGAGTTCAAGGCTTGCCTGGGCCACATAGTGAGCTCAGAGCCAGCCTGAACTACAAAGTGAGACCCTGTCTCAAAAAAAAAAAATAAATTACAGTAGAATCATATCTAATTGTCTACAATTTATGTTGACACTGTATGTTAGCATTAACTAAGCTGAAAAATGACAACACTCATCTGAAATACTTTTATGATTTCATTTCCAGAACTTTTAGTACCTTATATGATGAAAGAGATGTTGTAGACGAGGTTGAATTAAGATCTTGAGATGGGAAAATTGTCCTAGTTGTTCTAAGAAATGACAAACATTCTCCTTTTAAATCTTATTTTATTTTTTATTAGGACATGTTTGCAATACATGAAGTTTACAGTCATAGGAAATGGGTATATATACATAATTCATATTGATTCTTTTTATTTTTAATCCTCTTCTTCATTTCTGCCTCCCTCACTCCTCTAAATCCTCTGCCTGGATATTTATTCACGTTTATATTATTAATCTTATATCTATGACATACAGCTTTTACTTCCATTGAGGTTATTAGGCTTGTGTGCATTGCACATCTATAATCTAGAAGCACCTTCTCATAAGGACAGCCACTGCGAAGGCAGAAGCAGGAAGATTCATACTGTGCCACTGTCTTTGACGATGTAGGAAAAGACCATGAACCGAAGAATGCCAGTGCGCAGCTTCGAAGTAGGAAAGGGCAAGGAAATGAATAAGGTCTTTCCTCTCTGGAGAGTCTTTGGTTTCAGACCAGTGAAATTTTTTTGAGACAGGGTCTCGCTTTGTAGTTCAGGCTGGCCCTGAGCTCACTATGGAGCCCAGGCAAGCCTGGAACTAAGCAATTCTCCTGCCTCTGCCTCCCGAATGCTGGGATTGCAGGCATGAGCCACCAAGCCCGGCACTGTGGTCTGTGGTATTGATTGCTAGTGGGCGTGAGTCACCATGCCCAGCATTGTATGTGGTTACCTGAGATCAAACTCAGGACCTTGCACTTACGAGGCAAGGGCCAGAACCACTGAGCTAAATCTCTGTCCCCCAGTGAAATCTTACAAGAACTTCTACCTCCAGAACTAAAAGACATGACATTTAATCACTATGTGTGTGATAATTTCCTACAATGGCAACAGGAAATAAGTGTTAACTCATGTATTTTTTTTGTTTTTACAAATAATTTATCATAAACTAATTCAACCAAACAGTATTTTCTAAATGTTACTTTTTTTCCCCCTTCCTGTATGAGAGATCAAACTCAGGACCTCACGTTTGCCAGGCAGTTCTATTTCCATAGTCATCACCCTTTAAAATTCAATAAATTTCCAATTTTATTAGGTTCACTTCTTTTTTGGATCATATGAATCTATTGAACTCTAGACAGTTCTTGAATATATATGAAGAAAGTGCTGCAATTTTGGGGTTATAAATAAACTTGTTATCAATTCTGGTTACTTGTTATAGGAAAAATAATTCAATTGATGGAGTGGATGAAGATTTTATTTTAGTATCTATTATCTGTGTATATTTTTAACATGCATTTGTATTCATATGCAAATAGATATTTTCCATAATTCATTAACATCTTGGATATATATATATATATATATATATATTTGGTTGTTTTAATTTATGTAGATAAAACAATACCATTTTATGTTTATATTTCTTCTAAATGTTCTGTCATTCTTTGTGTTTCTCAACAGTTTTCCAACTAAACTAATGTTTATTATCTTTACTCTTTTTTTGTTTTATTAACAATGTGTAATTCTAACCATAAATTACCAAAAATTTTTATACCTTTTAGCCAAAAATTTGGAGCAAAGACTGAAATTCATTTTATTTTTATAAACAACTTTCACAATTAATATTAAAGGTACTGAATGATGTAAAAGGTTGAATATTCCTTTTTTTTTTTTTTTTGCTGGAGAGAGGGTCTCGCTTTATAGTTCAGGCTGGCCCTGACCTCACTATGTAGCCCAGGCAAGCCTGGAACTCAGCATTCCTCCTGACAATCCCTGCTGAGTGTTGGGATTACAGGTGTGAGCCACCAGGCCAGGCATTGTGGTATGTTGTAGTCCTTGCTGGTAGGTGTGAGTCACCAAGCCTGGTACTGCTGTATGTGGTTACCAGGGATCAAATTCAGGATGCTGAGCTTGTTAGGCAGATTCCAGAACCACTGAGCTAAAGCCCCAGCTCTAGTATTCCATTCTTATTTGATGTTAAATAAGAAATGATGTATAGAACTCTTAACAAAATGAAGGGTTAAATTCTCATCTTTTTCATTTCAGAATGTATCAATAATCAAATGTGTGTTGTATGTACCTATGTGTGATAAAATAATATTTTTGAATTAAGTAGAAATTTGGCCCATAATTGATTAAATAATAGGTGTTGGTAACACCTAACACTAGGTTTTAATATAAAATGACATTAAATAATTTTAACTGAAAATTTCTGGTGTTATGATGCATGCTGTTAAGAATAAAGCCATAAGCCTACTTTTAGATCAGGTTTGTTCCATTACGCTGTATGAATTTTTACAGACTTCTGGAACTCTCAGAATTCCAGCTTATGTATCTTTAAAATCAGCATGATATCAAATTTAACATGACTTATGATAAAAAGCAATTGTTATAGAAAAAAAGTGTAGAACAGTGACTAAGAAAAATCTACAGCAACATTTGTTTTATGGAAAGGCAGTCAGCAACATAACTTGAATAATGTCATTTATATGTATCCTTTAAATGTACAGGCTAAATACTATGTCTATTTCATTCTATTCTTAGGTTGAATCTAAGGCAAAATCCACATTGCATATCCCTTAGTACTTCTTTAAAGTAACTAGTAACTTATTTGAAAATATTTTTAAATGTCTTCTTTGAGAAACATTTTGTTTTCCAAATAAGTATCACAAATACAAGTCTAGTATCAAAACTAGCAAATTTAGAAGCATTTCAAAATGAATTATGCTTGAAGACTTTAAGTATTTTGTGATGCTATCAATATACTAAATTTTATTTTATAAGTTTTATTGTGTATAGCAGCAGAATGTAAACTTTTCTAGAAAACTGGAAAGGAGATATATCATAAGTTAAAATTAGACATTTTTAAGACATACTGTTTCTGTAGAAGATGAAGCATTAGTTCACTTTCTTCCACTCTTAAATTTTCAAAAGTTCAGGTGGCTTTGCATTTACAATTCTGAACTTAAAAATCTCTAATATCTTTATGCCCACTGACTTACAAATTCTTCATAATAAATGACAGCTAATGATAGATTTGCACTGTATAAACATACAATGGTTTTTCTTGATGCTGTTCTTATTCAATATACCTTCATGAAGCTAAGGAAACTACATAAGCAAAGGCTAAGAAAAAATATGAAAATCTTCAATCTTACATCAACTGTAAGTGAATTACATTATAATTTTTCCAACTTTTAAAATGAACCTCTACCCATACATTACAGCAGATTTTGTAAAGCTTTGAGTTGTCTTGCACTTCATACTTGCGTTTACATTTCACATTCAATCCATCAGGGAGACTCATGGATTTTGAGATGTGTCCAGAGGCTGTAAAAACTTGCTGTAGATATCTGTAGCTCTGGGTTTCAAGGCTGAGAAAGTGTCTGTTTCAATAGGGCTTTCCTCATGACATTGACCCGAAGAGCAGACACACCAGTCATTTGTTTTTCATCCCACAGCTGGAACTGAACTAATGGCTCTCCCACTGTGAAGGATGGGGTAGGGGCACCCTCTGCAGTTAGGACTGAGACAAGCTAGGAGGGTGCTGCTTTGATGTTGCTCACTGTCCTCTGAAGGATGAGGAAAAGCTGTCTTGCCAATGAGTCAGCACCACTTGCAGCTGAAAGGCCATAGGTCTGTAAGTAATGAGGAACTGTACTCAGAATTGTTTAAAGCAAGAGTCAGAGACCAAAATCAGTCATGATGTAACACTGGCAGAAGCCATCAGAGACCCGGGAGAAGAGGCAGTATTGCCACTGAGGTAAAGGATTTAAAAAAGCCTTCCTGAGAAACAAAGTTAGTTTCTTCCTCCCTCCTACTTAGTACTCGCCTGTGGAGGAGAATTAAGCTTCTTTGTCCATATTCAAACATGAGAAAACATACATGCATGTGTATGCATGCACACACACACACACACACACACACACACACACACACTTGCACTTGGAGCAGATGGCTTAGGAATCTAACTGACCTTGCTTGTCTTCCATTAATGAAGTGTCACTGTGCAAATATTTAGTTCATATTATACTTTAAATGTTCATAAAGTGTCAAAGGAGGTTACGTGATACAAGGACTGCTGCATATGGAGAGATAACCAGTATCCCTCCCAAGTCATCCAGCAAAAATTTAGAGTCCTGAGAGATGAAATTGCAATCTTACTCAGAAATTTAAAGCAGAAGAAGTAATAAGCATTGTACTACTCAGCACAACAAGACGCTGAAACGTCATGAGAGCCAGAAATTTATACTGTGCTATCATAGACTGAATTCAGTGAGACCTAAGGTAGCCCTAGATGTTCTCCACAGTGGACCACAACTGTGCACAGGGAAAGCACAGATGGCACACAGTGTGCTACTCTAGATGTTTCCAAAGGATTTTGCTCTCACACTACCTTTTCAGTACCAAGCCATATTCATATTCATTTGACAATGCCAACGTTAATTATCTGCAGCATGCTACAGAGATATACTTGCCAACCTTGTACCACTATTAGAGGTTTAAAATATGACACAAAGCCGGGCGTGGTGGCTCATGCCTGTCACCCCAGCACTTGGGAGGCAGAGACAGGAGGATTGCTGCGTTTGAGGCTTGCCTGGGCTACATATTGAGGTCAGGGCTGGCCTGAACTACAAAGCGAGACCCTGTATATATATATATAGTTATATGAGCATATCCTAACTATTCAACACGGGTGTACTAACTAGATTTCTTCTGATCTTTAAAATACATAAGAATTCTTTCATTTCAAATATTAACAATTAGAAAATAGTTGGGGTAACTTCTTATTGAAATACTTTACACATAATAATAAAGAAACCATGAGCCTTATTTGCTATAAATAGATCAGGTCATAATCATTAGTAAATATGTATTTCTTGTTCTCTCTAAATAAATGCTATTTGTACACAGTACTTGATATAGTTGGCAGACAGAAAAGCTAATGTTATTTCTCTAAAGGAACTACATAGGCTGGTGACTTTATATAATCTCAAGAGTCTTAAGCGTGCCCTTAATTTCATTTAGAGCTGTCTTTCTAAAATAATCCATCTTCAGGGTAATGTATTTAAATGCATATTTAAAGCATACTTAAATATTGTATAAATTGATTTATCAAGATTAAAATAAAATGTACGTTATGACAACTGGAGTAAATACAACTATGAATGGAACTTATTTTCATAAAGAATTTAATAGAAATTTCCAAATGAGTTGTATCTACACTGAATATATATTGCAATTTACACTGTACAAAATTTTAACGTCTCAACGTACTTGCATGGTATTCTTTTGAAAAATACCTGAGAATAATCCCATAAAAAGATTTGTAAAACATCATTTTATCTTTTCAAGTAATTGAGTCTCTGAAACATAGTAAATATCTAATTTATAGAAAAAATGCAATTCAAAATTGTAAGTCTCATAAAATTTGAATTAAGTTGCTGGTGAACAATTATTATGCACTGCCTTGGCGGTAAACAAAATAATTGGATTTTGAGATATTAGTGCAATGATATTCATAGAAAGGAGAGGAAAAATTAACAGAGAGACTCTTGCAGATTTCTTACATGGAAATGATAGTATTCAATAAGCACACAGTGCTGACTGGACATGAGATAGAATCTGTCATGCAGAGGAAACATGAAGAAGTTGAATAGATTGCTCAGGTCTACAGGGGAACAGTTTGCATATGGAGTGAAACAATTTCTTATTATTTTCACCATCACACACAGATGCACAGGAAATAATTATTTGTGATTTTTCATATAAAACAGAAAATGATCTATGGAGAGACACACAGTTGGAAAAAGAAAGTTGAGCAACAGTCTTAGCTCAACCTATTTGGAATACTAGTAACTGCCCATTGGCAAATTATGGCCACATCACTTTCCTTATCCTTTTTATGCCTTTCCTGCTCCTGAAATCCTCAGGGGAATTTTCCCCAGGAAAATTCTTTTTTAAAATATTATTTCAGGTGAGCTATTGTATAATTTAAAGAAATGGATTGTTTTGTCTCTACAGCATTTGTAAACAGAATATTTCTTTTATTCTAAACAGAAAGTAAAGATATTTAATATAATGGTGTAGTGCATAAGCACACCAGCAAAATGACTGTTATGAAAATTAATAAAAAGTAAGCAATGGGTATATTATGAAATCTGTCTTCCAACTCAAAATGTGAGATTTTATATTTTACGTTTGGTTGATCGTTCAAAATTCTTGTTAGCTCTGAAAACAATCGCAATGATGATTTCTGCACTTATTCAATACCGTGGCTCCCAACTCTACTCATGGTCTCCTAAATGCTTCCATTCTTCAAATATATTTTAAACCACTATCCCCTTCCAAAGATGTTCACATTCTACCCACTGAGCCTGTGGATTTGATTGTCTTTGAGGTTAATAGAAAAGCAATACACAATGGACTTGAATATTTAAATGTGTATTTAAATATATAAATAATACATTTAAAATATACTATATGCATTACAAATAACATGTGACATGAAATACATTTATATCAAATTTAAAACAATAAACCATTATTTGTTAAAATTATCTATACATTTATAAGAACAGTAGTATGTTTTATAAATCTTTTCATATGAACTCAGATAGATGGGCATTCACATTTCCACATACTTTTTGTGGTATGAATTTTTGACTGTCATATTTGCATAAGGAAAACCACCCAACATCTACATGGTTGAGATCACATTCTGATTTTCCGTTGCCGTAACAATTGTTCATCTCCAATGCTAACTTACTGAGTTGGTTTTTAAAATATTCTTATTCTTTCCTTTGAAATAAAAGATCTCTAATTCTAAATACTGAACAGACCAAACAATCCACTGTTTAGATTAACTTGTATCTGCCCCAGTAACTTTAAACAGATTTCCTACTGAGTAGCATATCAGATAACTTCCTTCAGGTAGGTCAAGTTAAAAGTGCAAGATACATATTGGAAGAGTCCTCTGATAGACGGAATGAACAGAGAAATCACAGAGAAAAGCCTAACAAGGACTAGTCTCACCTGAGACAGAGTGGCCTAGTTTGAATACCCACAGTCCTCACTTGTTACCTGGGAAGAGCTGGACGAGGCTGGAGCCTGACTGCCCCATGGACCTCAAAGGGGCAGCCGCACAGTCTCTTTCCAAGGCATCCTGCAGTGACCCGAGAACACTCACTAGAGTGTGACCTCCAAAGGTCCCCGCAGCTCCCAACAGGGCCACCCTGGGAACCAACCCTGTAGTCTATGGACTTTTGTGGGGAAACAAGATCCAGTTCTTTGCACTCGTGTTGTCTGTTCTAAGTATTTTATTGACAGGTAAAATGGAATTATTATTTTAATCTCTTTATTTTTTCATTATTATGAGGGAGTGAATAATTTTGGGCTCAAAAAATCCTACTTACATATAGTTCAGAGCTACAATCTTTTCTTCAAAATGCTACCACTTACATATATTATATGACAGTTGATATGTTTTATATGCTTTGGATTCACACAACAGTTACAAACACTGACATTTTGGTAGTACTGTTCTAGTTCCTGTGATCCTGATAAGACAAAAGGAGCAGAAAGTGGCTGCTAAGATTCCTTCGCTTGTTCGCTTGGTTGGCTTCCACTGCCATGAACTGTTTGTTGTTCCTCTGCCATGAGCCACTCTTCCTTGGGCCACGCCAAAAGGCTGAACGTTTCATACTATGGCCTAAGTAACCCTTTTTCCTTTAACTTTGGATGTCAGAGTATTTGATCTTAGCGATGAGAGAAAACAAACTAACACAATTAGTTCAATAATTCTAACCTACTGCATATTCTTCAAACATAGTTGATCTCTTATTAAATACATAAAGTCTTGGTAAGAGTAATATTAACCTCTGTGACCTCCATGATGTCCCTTGGCATCAGAAAAGAAAGGTTTAGACAAATTTATTTTCTTCAATTTGTTCTGTTCAGTTTGTTCTTTTTATTGTCCTGTCTTAAGGGAAAGCATTTTAAACTAGGGTGCACTGTGAAAATTTTTAAAGATTGTTTTGAGCTCATTTGTGAAATGTAAATTCCAATTCTTCTTGTCTCTCACTAGCTATTTTATTTTTTAAAACAGATAAGAATTATAAGGTTGGCCATAAAATAATGTTGGGGGGAAAAAGGCATCTTCTAAATTTATTCCATAGTTAAAGGATAGCTTATGTCCACCCATTTTCAAAGGGAAATATTTTTACCCCTGAAAATATTTACATAAAATCTACATTAAAGCCCAGTAAATGCTGTATCCATTTTCTATTTTTTAAAAAAATCCAAGCATTTTCACACAATAATTGGATAGTAAAATCCAGTGGACTTTTCTACACAATTCAGCTGTTTATTATGCTATACACTTCATTTCTGGAAAATTTCATTAAGAATAATATAAAAGTGGCTGAAACTTCTATTGATTTTTTCATTGTCTTTTGACTCTAAGGGCAGGAGCAGGTTTCAATCTAATCTATACTAACTTAGTATGAAGTGCTGGCTAATAAATCTGCCTCTGTCTGAATTTTAATAGTACCTTGAAACTGAGGCATGATGGAACAACTTTTTCTCAACTCTGATCCTGAAAATCACATGGAAATTTGACTGCTAATCTGGCAAGCTCTCAGTATTTTCCTTTCAAATATAGTATTTGAAATTTCATTTTATCTTCTAAGTTTGTACCTTGTTGTATCCAAGAATTTAGGAAGCAGAAGATAAAATAGACAGGTAACTACTCTATTAAAGAAGGAGTTCTAGAATTGTTTTCTTCAAGACTATAAAAAATCAACCTCAGTTACATAAATATAATTGGACAGAATCATATTTATATGGAAGTTCATAAATTTATAACAGGATTTATTTCTAAGTGTTTTAAATTTAACACACAACACATACACACATACATACAACTTTGCACTGCTTTTTGTAGGTCCATGTGTAAGTATGCACAGACACACACACACACACACACACACACACACACAAAACAAGAACCCCAGAACTTGAAATTTTTGAGACATCCAGCCATAAGCTGTCTGCTAACCAGTTGCTGGCTCAATTCAAAGTTTATCAAAAAGAACTTAGGAAACTTCATGATCCCAGCATTTTATTTTTGTGTGTGGCACTAGGGATTGAACTCATGGCCTTTGCACTTATTTGTCATCTGTCAAATCACCTATAGCCACACAGCCATCCAGTTCTCACTTTGAATATGAGCCAGACCCATCAGCCCAATCTTTCCTGTAAATTATTAACAATAACACATTTGTTAATTTGTGTGTTTAATTTGTTTGGTATTTTATTTCTATTATCCCACATCAAACTCTTTGCATTATAAAAATTTATCCTTGGAGCTCACGTAATACATACATTGAATTATCAATTATATAAGTGAAGATAGATAGCTGATAAAAGAATGCATAGATAAATATGTAGCTATTCAGACAAAATATGTTTTTCTTAAACCAACACAATGCTTTAATTTTGATTTCTACTTTACATGTGCATTTTATATAAACTTTGGGTAAAAGGTAAATTTTGTGTGTGTTTCTCAGAGTATTTAATGGTTCAATGTACTCATCTAATAACTGGGAAGCTAATAAATTGAACATATGTATTCAATGTATTCTACTAACAATTAATTTGGAAGATCAAACTCATGACTCTTAGAGATGTGATTCTACTAACTAGGGTCGTTTTTGCTACTAATAATTTTGAAAAGTTATTTTTCCTGAAAAACTTCTAATTACATAGATACTATCCAAATTAATTTCTTGCACTGCTTAAACTTGTGAATCAGTGGAAGTTGGAAGAGAATAAGAAAACGACTTTTTTGCTTTTCAAAGACTTCAGAAAAAGCTGAAAGGAAACATTAAAATATTTCTATAGAGTGGAATATTTCTATAGGAAACTTGGTGTGGGAATGTGATGAGGGGAAGGAATAAATATGATACAGAAAGAAAATAAAAGAGCATGTATAAAGGGGGGAGGAGGGGGGAGTGGGTAGGGATATGGGTAAAA
>PVIC010036067.1:0-18884 GCA_004025085.1 Thryonomys swinderianus
TTGGAGACAGGGTCTTGCTTTGTAGTTCAGGCTGGCCCTGAGCTCACTATGGTGCCCAGGCAAGCCGCCGCGAACTCAGCAATCCTCCTGTCTCTGCCTCCCGAGTGCTGGGATTACAGGCGTGAGCCACCACGCCCAGCATTATATGTGGTAACCGGGGATCGAACTCAGGTCCTTACGCTTGCGAGGCAGGCGCCGGCACCACTGAGCTAACCCTCCGGCCCCACAGTGAGCACTTTTAAGGACATGGGACTATCATTGCTGTAAATCTTCATTGCAGTGCTAGAGGCAAGGAGACAAAACATCAATTAACAGTCCCCAAATCAGAAGCATGTGGCATTTAATAGTACTGTAGACATGCTCAGTCTACTTTTAGGAGGAATGTAGTACTTAGAAAGCTGTTAGAAGAGCTGAAGAACTCATCCAGCTAAGGCCATCAAGAATTACCATAAAAGTAATGTTCAGAATAAAAGAAAAATGACCTACCAGTCACCCCAAGCCATCAGTGAAGCTAAGGCTCCTTCTAAAACCCTAGCGATTGCACTTGGTCACCGCACTGATGGAAAACCACTGAACGGACATCCACAACTATAGCTCAGGAATCAGCAACCTAGACAAAAACTTCTGCTCTCTGACCCTGCCATAATGATTTTTATTGTGGAACAGGTGAGAAAACAAACATGAGAACTGTACTTTGGAGCACCTTCATTATCCATGGCTTTGTTAGTTTTGAAAGAAACATTCAAAGAGGAGAGAAAATCTAGGTATTTATTTTCAGTTGCATTTTGTGGAAGGGACACCTAAGTGCAAGGGCATCTGGTAAGGGCAATTTTAAACTTTCTAGCATTTCCAATAAAAAAAGTACTGAAAAGAGTTTAAGTTTTTTAAACAGAGAGCAAGGAGAGGGAGACCATATAGGGCACCTAGAAAGCTGCTGTTGTACTCCAAGGAAGAGTTAATCATGGTTTGAACCAGCATAGTGAGAGTCGACATGGAGGAAAGTACATTCACTTGGAATATATTTAAAAGGTAAAAGTAACGAGATTCATCGGTGCATGTGGGTGAAGCATATGACAGAAACAGAATGGTTGATGATAAGTCAGATTTGTACACGAACCAAGTGGGTAACTGGAATTGTCACTCGCTGAGGTAGGGGACATGGAGAAGCAGCAGATTTGAAGAAGCAGGTAGAGAAAACTTACGGATTAACTTTTAAATATAGGTTAAAATAACTCTCAAGCATATGAGTGCAGATGTCAAAAAAATCTGCCGGGCGTGGTGGCTCGCGCCTGTCATCCCAGCACTTGGGAGGCAGAGACAGGAGAATTTCTGAGTTCGAGGCTTGCCTGGGCTACATAGTGAGTTCAGGGCCAGCCTGAACTACAAAGCGAGACCATGTCTCAAAAAAAAAAAAAATCTGAAGTTCAGTTGCAGAAATAAATTTGTAAGATTCTACTTTCTTTTTGGTATTTAGCTTTATAAAGTAAAAATCCCTGGGCTCTACATTTTTAAGAGTTATCTCTATCCTATGTTCTAGCATCAGCAAGGTTTTGCTACAATTCTATGCTATGCCATGCTGTACTGTGCTATGCCATATATATTCTACCATACTATACTACAGCACATTCTTAAGTGAAAAAAAAAAAAGAAAAAGAAAAAGAAAGAAAAGAAAAAAAGAAAAAAAAATGATGGGCCAGAGATTTAGCTCAGTGGTTCCAGCGCCTGCCTCACAAGTGCAGGGTCCAGAGTTCGATCCCCAGTAACCACATACAATGCTGGGCATGCTGACTCACGCCCACCAGCAATCAATACCACATACCACAGTCCTGGGCATGGTGGCTCACGCCTGTAATCCCAGTACTCGGGAGGCAGAGGCAGGAGGATTGCTGAGTTTGAAGGTTGCCTGGGCTACATAGTGACCTCAGGGCCAGCCTGAAATACAAAGCAAGACCCTGTCTCAAAAAAAAAAAAAAAATGTAAGCATTTTTGTCCTATTTGTGAGTGGATATGATATAGAAGGATATACATGTTAAAATGATTCAGAATCATTAAGGCACGACAAAACATATTCAAAGTTACTCCCCAAAGCAATATACCAATTATGGCGATTTCACACAGTTTACTTTCATGAAAAAAGAATAACAATCTCCTGGAGCAGGGGAAGTAAAAAAAAAAAACAACAACAAAAAAAACGTGGTACACTGCATCCTACAAAGGGTTTCATGAAAGAATATACTTTGGTTAGAAGGGAAGATAGCCTTAACAATAAATTGTAAATAAAAAAAACACCGCAAAGCCAGTAATTGTATGTACATTATGTTGTCCTGCAATGTTTACAAAGAGAGGACAATTTATTATATCTTGTGAAATTAAATTATTCAAGATCCTAATATTCTGATTTTTGCTTGTTCAAGTTGTAAAAATAGCAAAGATTAAAATAATTTACAGTGGATGATACAAAGTTCACAAGGCATCCTGTTGCATGTTTTTGCTCTTTTATTTTGATTCTCTTGCTATTCTCCTTTCCTCTCAGCATTATTTATTCAATCTTTAGTTTGCTTTACAGGCTGTGGCAGCATCCACAGGGTGGACCTATTGAACCAAGCCGTAATAGATGTAATACATCAATACATTTGAGTTGAACAGCTTTAATTAGGCCTTCTCGGTCATTTCATCAATTCTGCTGAGTACCACTGGGATTCGGAAAACATGGAGGCTCCTGTCGAGCATGAGAATTACAGCAGTCCAGCAAAGCTCCACCAGTCACAGCGCAAGGTTAGACAATTCACAGTAATTCACAGAGGGAGATGTCGGGCACCCAACCCCTAAACTTACCCTTACAGTATTATCTTTGAAATCCTAAAACCTTTCAACTCAAGTGTCAATTTAGCATGTAAACTGCCTTACAAACCTTCAAACAAACACATAAAGCTCTTTTCCTGCTCAATAGGAGAACAGGAGTTTACTTTGTTGCTATTGACATACATATATAATCAAGTTACTATTTCTAGAGAGATTAGCTTAATGGACAAGGTATAAGAAGATGCAAAAGCTGTTTTAGGTGTACAAATTTATGCACAGTATTTCAATGTTTTATAATATTTTGGGCTCATATCTGGCACCGAACTTCTGACACGTAAACCAAAATAAATATGCTGGGCCGGAGGGTTAGCTCAGTGGTTCCGGCGCCTGCCTCGCAAGCGTAAGGACCTGAGTTCGATCCCCAATTACCACATATAATGCTGGGCGTGGTGGCTCACGCCTGTAATCCCAGCACTCGGGAGGCAGAGACGGGAGGATTGCTGAGTTTGCGGCAGCTTGCCTGGGCACCATAGTGAGCTCAGGGCCAGCCTGAACTACAAAGCAAGACCCTGTCTCCAAAAAGCAAAAAAATAAAAAATAAATAAATAAATAAATATAAATAAATAAATAAATAAATAAATATGCTGACAGTCACCTGTTACAGAAAGACCTCCACAAATGAGCATTTTTTCAAACAATTTTTAGCATGTGTCATAACTAATTTCCATATGCAAAATGATATAGTGGTTAGCATGGTTTGATTTAAATTCAGTAACAAGGACTTCTACATATATTCTGATTTCTTTCAACTATAAAAGGCACCAAGAAAACAAAAAGAAGGTTGTAGTGGGGAAACCAACACATGAAGGTGTAACAGGCACAGAAAGCCACCTAGGGGGCCTACAACTCCATGTGAAGAGCGTGCTTAGATTGTTGAAAGACCAGGAACAGATAGGGAAAAGAGTATTGGATTTGGATGCCGTTCCTCACCGGACAGAGTCTGACAGATCCACTAGGACACGATATTCTATCCAAAACAGTTATCAGGTCTAACAAGGATCCGTCTCCTCTTTCTTTTCCAGCCACAAGGTGTTTGCCCATCATTAACATTCTCAAAGCCTAGCTGTGCTGTGCCCACGTCTGCTGAACGCCAAGCAGAACCTGCTCATTTTCTAGGATCATAAGTCAAGTAGCAGCCGGACCGATTTATTATGCCTATGGAAATTTTATGTTATTTCTACTTACTGAAATGACAATGGGAAGGTAGCATTACTTTAAAAATTGTAATCTTGTTAAATTGTTTTTTTTTAAAGAAAAGGAAAAAATGCATGTATAAAATTAGGACAGAGAACTGGCAAAAGTATGTGTTTTTTTTTTCTTTTGAAAAATTAACCACATAACTCTAAACTCAAGGGATTATGCCATTTACATTTTAAAATGATGCTAGATAACATGTAGGTTAATTTGAAATCTTCTTTCTATCAGCCAAAGACAAGACAAGCAAATTAGTCTTAATTGTGCATTGTTTAACTCAGGCATCTAGAGATTGTTTTCCAGCCTGCATGCTTTTGCAGTCATCACAGCTTTTTTTTGTGCAGCTCTTGTTATTATTTGGTTTCCTTAACCCATGGGATGTTTTTTACCAGGTAGTATCACAGTGGTGAATAGTGAGAGAGGTGAGGTACATAAACACACTGATGGAGTCTTGTGACACTCTAAATATCTGCACTAGTTAGCTGCACAGTATTGAAACTTTTCATCATTTAAAATTTCCATACAAATATGAAGGTGATGTGGAATTCTAGGGGTGGCAAACAGAGCATATTATGGATGTTGAGTCCATAGTAACTTCATTCATGAAAATATATGCAAACATGTTTCACTTAAAGATGGAAAGAAACTCTGAGAAATGCAACTTTTTACAACCTTATTGTTTTCCAAATTTCCTAGTATATGTGACCACACCTAGATGTGTGAGGTAATTACTGGTTAGGGCTTCTCAGCACTGTCAAAAACATATACATGAGCTGGGTGTGGTGGCTCACACCTGTAATCCCAGCACGCAGGAGGCAGAGGCAGGAGGATTGCTGAGTTTGAGGCTGGCCTGGGCTACATAGTGAGCTCAGGGTCAGCCTGAACTACAAAGCAAGACTCTATCTCAAAAAAAAAAAAAAAAACATATACATGAGTGTGTGGCTAGCATAACAGCATACAGTTTTACAACATTTAAAAGCTAATAATGCAGTCTAAATGATATAGTGGAGTTAATATTTAAACCAGTAAAATTCATTATCTTCATCAAGTTTATGTACTGTACATAAGTGTATTCCATGTTTTTGTGTATGTGTGTGTGTGTGTGTGTGGTACCAGGGATCAAACTTGGGCCCCTGTGCATCCAACGTTGTGCAGTACCACACTTGAGCTAAATCCCCAGCCCTGTGTTCTATACTTTTATGCCCCCAAAATGTCACATATGCTTCGATCCCTACAAGCATGAACTACCCATTAATACTCTGATGTCATAATGAAAAGAAGTCTCCATCTGCATTAGAATCATTTGAGGTAATATTTGTGCATTAGTCCATTGTTTACTTAAACAGCGTTATGTAATATATGACTCCAAAATTATATGGTATATATTATAAACCTAATGATGTAATATATCTGTTAAATTTAGGTATTTTAATCAGCAAATATGACATTTATTTAACAAATTTATATATATTCATTAAGAGACTCCCTCATTTGCCTAAACTCTTACACTAATTCACATCACTACCAAATTTTGGTACAGGTGCATTTCTTCTGACATTGTAAATATTACATATTAAGAATGTATCTGTGAAATGAATTGTATATATATTTATCAATATGTACTTTGCTTCATTCATTGTGTTTTTTTTCTCATGACAACTTATTTTTCTGTTCAGTTAAATAAATATCCTTCCTTATGTGTTTGGAGCTTTAAAACACATTTAAGGTCTTTTCATTTCAAGGGTACAAATGTTCTCTTTGTTCCATTATTCAAAAGCAAAATTCTGAACGGAGGGAGTTTCCAAATGCAAGTGATTTATAAAAAAGAAGTTTCTAATGAAACCGCCAGGGTCACAAGAGAGCCAGGACAATAAAAGGGAAAAAGCTAAATAAGAAGTGGGTTTAGGTGAAACCAAATTATTCCCATAAAAAGGCCTGCAATGTAAATGATGCTACAAAATTGCTTCTGTGTTGAAGCAAGTTAGTAGTCTTTGTATCGCATGGTCAGCACTTGGCTCCTACTCTCCAAGCTGAGGGAGAGGCGCAAATCCGGTAACCTCTGGCTAGCTGACACCATACCACACAAGAGGATAATTTTCCAAAAGTCTACAGGTGTGAATTATTAGTAGCAGATGGAGCAAGAACTCACCAAAGCCCTGGGCAGAGTACAAGCACCTTTGCTGCAAGCCCATTCCTTCGAAACATTGTACAGGTTATTGAAAGACACTTTTTTTTTTTTTTTTTTTTTTTTTTTGAGACAGGGTCTCGCTTTGTAGTTCAGGCTGGCCCTGGCTCACTATGCAGCCCAGGCAAGCCTAGAACTCAGCAATCCTCCTGTCTCTGCCTCCCGAGTGCTGGGATTACAGGCGTGAGCCACCACGCCCGGCACTATGGTATGTGGTGTTGATTGCTGGTGGGCGTGAGTCTCCACGCCCAGCATTCTATGTAGTTACCGGGATCGAACCCAGGACCTTGCGCTTGCGAGGCAGGCGCCGGAACCACTGAGCTAAATCTACGGCCCTTTGAAAGACGCTTTTAAGAGCAGACAAGTTCACAGACAAATTAAACAGAAAGGACACAATTCACATACACCTCCTGACCCCTCATGGAGAGAGTGTCCACTGTTAGCAAGTTCCTGCACTTCAGTGGCACATTCGTTACAAGTGAAGCTATGTCAATGCATCATTATCATCCGAAGTGTACAGTTTACATTAAGGCTTAACCTATAGTTTACATTCTATGGATTTTTCCAAATATTTAGTGACAGTCATTCACCATTATAGTATCCTATGGATTTTATTTTTTCCTGAAACTCCTTTCTGCACCTCCTTATATCTGTCTCCTGACTCATCATCTGGAAACCACTGATCTTCTTCCACTTGATATAGTCTTGCTTTTTCCAAGATGTCATTGAGGTGGAATCAGTTTTCAGGGTTTTAACATTGGTATCTTCCACTTAGTAATGTGCAGATATTAATTAGACATTCTTTTTTTTAATGATCTGTCTTTTTAAAGGTTGGGCAGAACTGTGGCATGCTGCTTAGACTTACAACTATTCTTTTCTTATGTATATTTCTACATATTTTGCTTAAAGAGCCTCATTGTCTTTTTTACCTTTTTTGTACTGTAACTTTTCTCGATTTTTCTGTACAGTACAACACAGTACTACAGGTTTATGGTTTGTTATATATCACAGAACTACCCGTAAGAGATATGCAAATGAAAGCAAGGTTAACAAGTTGCAGTTTCCTTTGCCTGTTCCTTTGTTCTGAATATTGTAATGCACATACTATAAAAATGCCTCATTTTGCAACCAATTCAATTAATTACCTAGTTACAGGAATGTAACTCTTTTTAAATGAGGAATGTTTGTACAGATGGTTCTTCTACGTCTCTTCAAGAATTGAAAACTCATTTCTTTTTAACAGCATATAATACCCCATCGTTAAAAATGTACAACAGAATAGTAATTTCACAGAAAAGTTTTCCTCTTGAACCACTTTTATCCATGACCTATTTTTTAATTGAATTTTTAATAGGTACATTTTATATACAGCTCACAATCACACTCAACATTGGGGAGTTTGTACAAGTGCATGACATAAGTTAATTCTCATTTTTACCCATATCCCTACCCACCCACAACCCACCACACCTTATATACATTTTATTTCTTTTTCTTTCTAAATCATATTTATTCTTTCATTATATAGTATAAATATTTTTTTCAAAGATAACTAGGTACATCAGTGGTAGTAGTAATTAAATTATTCATATGATGTCCATAAGTTACAAATGTGATATTCATCATGCATTGCATTCTCAAAAAGTTTTTTTTTTTTAGATTTTTACACCATGATTAGAATATGTCTCCAGTAATGTGCCTAAGGGGTGTCCCATTACATTTTTCTTGATGGTAGGCACAAATGTCTCATTGTTAATTGTTCCTACATCTGAGTGTTATATTCTAGTTTTATAGGGCAATATGTTCAATAAAAATACTATTTTAGACTAAACCTCATTTATTTATCACACATTGGTTGAAAGGCTAAAAATGAATCATACTGTCCAGGAAAAGCATAATTTTAAAAAATGTAAGTGATAACAAACAGCTTGCTTTATATCATACCTGAAGTAAACATTTAATAATAATACACACAAAAGACCTAGAAGCTAAGCTAATATACTTATTTCCCAGTTTAAGAATTTTAGGTTCTGGGCCTGGGATTTAGCTCAGTGGTTGTGACACCGCCTAGCAAGCACAAGGTCCTTGGTATGATCCACAGTAGCCACATGCAATAATACTGGGTGTGGTACCACACCCACCAGCAATCAGTACCACATACCACAATGCCAAATGTGGTGGCTCACACCTATAATTCCAGCATTTAGGAGGCAGAGGCAGGAGGAGGCAGGAGGATTGCTGAGTTCAAGGCTTGCCTAGGCTACATAGAGAGGTCAAGGTCAGCCTGAACTACAAAGCAAGACCCTGTCTCAAGGAAAACACACACACACACACACACACACACACACACACATACATATATATATATATATATATATATATATATATATATATATATACATGCAGGGATTTAGCTCAATGGTTCTGGAATCTGCTTTGTAAGTGGAAGGTCTCAAACTCTATCCTGGTACCTCATACCACAATGCCAATCTTTGTGCCTCCTGCCCCTAATCCCAGCAATCAGTATCACATACCACAATACCTGGTGTGGTGGCTAACACCTGTAATCTTAGCACACAGGAGGCAGAGGCAAAAGGATTTTTGTGAGTTTGAGGGTAGCCTGAGCTACAGAATGAGCTCAAGGCCAATTTGAACTACAAAGCAAAAGAAAAAAGAAAAAGAAAAAAAAATTAGATTCCAACAATGGGAACATCATACTCTAGTGTGTGTTACAAAGACAGACACAAAAGTCTTAGTTCATAGATAACTTAAGCAATAGCAAGAAAGACCTCCTACATCATGAAGCCATGGGGGAAAAGATAATAAATAAATAAATAAATAAATAAATAAATAAATAAATAAATAATACATAAATACATAAATAAATAAATACATAAAATGTTAAAAGTCATGAAACATATCTTGAGCAGACAACAATCTAAAAAATTATCCACAGGGAACGGATGTTAATAGAAAATGTTATGGCCTTTAAATACATGCATTTGAATATTCAAGGAAGGATAATTATTATAAGCAAAACTATTAATTTATAAATCAAATATAAAGATCTAAAAAAGAGCAAGTTAAAAATATCCAGGTTAAAATTTAACCAGTCAGGCCAGAGGATTAGCTCAGTGGTTCCGGCACCTGCCTCGCAAGTGCAAGGTCCTGAGTTTGATCCCCGGAAACCACATACAATGCTGGGCGTGGAGACTCATGCCCACCAACAATCAACACCACATAGCACAGTGCCGAGCGTGGTGGCTCACGCCTGTCATCCCAGCACTCAGGAGGCAGAGGCAGGAGGATTGCTGAGTTCGAAGCTTTCCTGGGCTACACAGTGAGCTCAGAGCCAGCCCGAACTACAAAAAGCGAGACCCTGTCTCAAAAAAAAAAAAAAAAAAAAAAAAAAAAAAAAAAAAAAAAAAAAAAAAAAAAAAAAAAAAAAAAAAAAAAAATTAACCAGTCAAGCAAATCCCCCTCCAATGAACAACAATAAACAGATCAAACAGATTAAGGTTCAAAAATATGATTAAAATTTTAATCATTGAATGAACCTCCCTCCCCCCAAAAATAAAAATGTCCCTGGTAGAGTGGGAACTAGATTTTGGGAGAGAAAAGAAAGGAAAATAATAAAATATATCATAGTCACACTTTTAGTATTATAAAGGGTATTTTTAAAATGAAAAGGTACTTAAGAGATTTCAATGTCCAACGTTTGATTACAACATTGGTTCAAGGAGTGCTTCAGACAGAGAGAGAGAGAGAAAGGGAGAGAGAGAGAGAGCAGATAAAATGTATTAAAAGAATTAGTGGGAGATAAGTTTCTACCTCATGTAAAGCCATTAGCTGTAATATTGATATGAATGTGGATGTTTGTAAACACCTAACCAAGTCAGTAAGAACAACTACAAAGATGCGGGTCAAACTCTAAAAGGTCACGGAAAAAAGGCTGAATATCTGCAAAGGATGAATTACTAGGAAACAGGCTGTTAGCGGTTACAATTGACAGAAGAGAATGAAAATGTAATTGAACTTCCTTCGAAGGAAATCCTTATTTAGTCATGTGTGCCTGAAATATAGAGATAAAGGAAAGATTATATTTTTAGAGGTAACAATAATTCCTAAATTTTAGTGTTTTCAGAACTTCAAGTGGAAACAGTATATTTCGCAGACAAATGAAATTAGACAGGAGTGCAAAGTAGAAAGAGGAGAGGAATGAGGGCCAGAAAGCAAGTCAGAGGAATAAAGATAAATCTAAGCAAGATTTTTAGTAGAAGCAGTTGAATTATACTAAAAGTATAAAACGTGTTCAACAAAATTACCAATAAAAATGATATTAACGTTATTATGAGATGATGTTTAAAAAGAAGGGTAAAATAGCCTAAAACAATAGTAGAGAGTTTTGTGAGATATTTAGAGAGGAATGTGATGAAACACTTAAATAGTTTGAGGAGCCATGGGATAATTTTCAAATTAGAGAATTTTAGAAAATATAAATTTAAATGTGTGTACTAGGATATTAGGAAGCTGCACCAAAACAATAGATAGAAAATTTATCACTTCCATGCAAGAATAGTTTAAAAAAGACCATTTCACCAGAAATCAGGGAAGTTGATCCTTGAAAAAGAAAGACAAGGTAACAACAATTACAAGAAAGCCGCAAAAACTCATTAGGGAGCAAATCAAAGAAAACAGACATTAAAAAAGAAAAAAAAAAGCACAATAGCTTACCCTTAATACCTGTGCTTTAAGAGTATCACATTTCTCAACCTTGGTGTTCCCCTCCCTTTGAAAGGGGCACTGTTCTGGGCTCTTGAGACTGTGGTTTATTCTTCTTTAGGATATCCAGCCCCGGGCTTGGAGGTTTGCCATTCAAACCTATCTTTTCTTCTGGCTTTGCAGTCGGGTTTTGCTGCCTACATTTGTGTTTTTGAATATGGTGCTTCACACTGAAGTTTGAAGCAGTGTGAACTGACACAGAAAAGTGTATGGCTGCCGCATAGTAGCCGTGATGGGGTTGACAGTGGCGTTTTAAATCTGACTTTCAATATTATGAAGTTCATGATTAGTGCACCCTGATACCTGGACCACGTTACCAGCTTCAGCTTTACAGTTAATAAATATTTTGTTATATTTATTTTTCTTTCTAAACTCCTTAATATTCTTTTTCTTAACCAATCTTAGTTGTAAATACTAGACTATAAAAAGATAGCCCTCAAGTTATTAATAAATTGAAAATATTTTAACATTTAATAGTAATGTGGTAGTGTCGTATATGAATATTTCCTATTAGAAAAATTCTGAAGCAGAAACAACTTCACTTAGTTCCCCTTCCCTTTAAGAGTATTTTGCAGACACTTGTGCTGAGTCTTTTCTGTGGGATCTGAAACATCAGGACACACTATATAAAATGGTATGCAATTGGAATAGGTTACATGATAGATATTTATGGAATGAGGTTGTTGTCCTATGGTGCTTATGACTTTTCAAAAGCTATTTACTTTCAAGTACACAAGGAAGCTATTTTGGCTTTTAAATAATGCACTGTCTTTTGAAACTGGATCGTAGTTCATTCCAAAGAAAATGTCATCGACTTTAAATAATAGCAGCAGTTTACAAAAAAGAAAAGCAAAGGCAAACCCCCATAACTTAGCTTTTCGGCAAGGCAACATATGGTCAAGTTTATTGGAAATTAAAAGAGAAATGTCTGAATTTGGCTGCATAGTATGAGAAATTTCAAATTGCACTTATTGGTTGGCTGAATCCACTACTTGTCAACTGTAATTTGTTTTGAAAAAAGTCACCTTGCCAAATGTCTGGGCTTTAATTGTGCCCACATTTAGTAATGAAATTTTCACAGACAGCAACATTCTACTATCTCATTTTTGTAGCTTATGATAGATGCATTTGTATACACTTTCTTCCGTTTTGCTTGTACTATATTCTCTTTATCTCCTTTGGTATGAGTAGCACAAATATGCTCTGAATCTGAAGATGCTTTGGGTTAATCATATTTTAAGTTATCAAAAAGCAATTGCATACACCAAAAAATAGGACTGCATTTAATAGTGGAAATTCTTTACTGAGACACCGGTAGTAGATTTGGCAGTTGAATGATGTATTTCTGGAAACAGGAAGATATCCTAGAAGTAACTTGTGGCAGTTGCTAAAGATTTATTAAAACTAAGCTGACACTTGCATCATTGATAGAGGTAATTTTAAAGCACTTGAAATTCTACTGACCCTAAGATAATGAAACCACCACCTTATACACATTTGTATTCCATGGCATGTGGTGCAGTTAGCGGTATAGAATGTGAAATGCTATTATTATCTTCCAGGAGAATTCACAAATGTAACTGAGGGCAAATTCCTGGACTCACAAACAATGCAGGGAAAGGCAGATACAGAGCTGAGTACCTTATGAGTGGTTATGTAGGAAAACAAGCAAACAGTAATAATAAAGGATTATTTCGGCAGTTAATAAATCATGAGTCTCTGTGATGCATAGAGGCTCACAACAAACACAGACTTCTTAAAAGGAAATTTCTTTATCATCTATCACAGCTGAGAACTTGCATTATGTCCTAAAACAAGTGAATCCACTGCATGTGAAAAGTATCAGGAAACGTGCTTAGAATAGCCTCGCAGAAGCACAGATATGTGCATATTTATGACCCAGGATGCCATGGCCTCCACAAATGAAAGATCTGCTTATAAACAAAATAATGCTTTTAACAGTATTTCGAGATAAGGAGGATGTGTGTTAAACTCAACTCCAACACTTCAAATCTTTCCACCCATTCAAAATGCAGATTGTGTGAATTGAGGTGATTGCTTTATATAGAAATTCGGCAGAAACATTAATGAAAATCTATGAGGATGGCTAACATTCAACTGCTCCCAGAAATTTAACACTGAACTATGATTTATTAATCACACACTTCTGGAAGTAGTTTACTGCACTTTTCTAGCATTTCCCTCTCAAGACAGTCCCTATATTCACTCTTATCAGGAAAAAAAAGCCAAGCAATAGGGGTAAAAGTGAAAACAGTGTTGCCCAAGAAGGTAGAAGATCCCTCAGGATGGCACACAGATGGCACTAATAAAGATGGAAGATAAAGACACTTTCTGCACTCAGAAATTCTCTTCTTCCTTAGTCACATTAGCACTTTCCACAGTAGACACAATTTTGTGTTTCTCTGGTTAATTCTCATCCCCACCATTCCTTTATACAAATCCACTCTTTAATCATGCACTATTCTATTTTCAGTAGATGATGATGATATATCTAAATTCACAAAGTGGATTTCCTTAGTTAATTACCACTATATTCTTTTTTTTTTTTTTTGACAGCATTTCACTTTGTAGTTCAGGCTGACCCTGAGCTCACTGTGTAGCCCAGGCAAGCCTTGAACTCAGCAATCCTCCTGCCTCTGCCTCCCGAGTGCTGGAATGACAGGCATGAGCCACCTCACCAGGCACTAAAGTGTGTGGTACTGATTGCTGGTGGATTTGAGTCCCCACACCTGGTACTCTTATATGTAGTTATTGCGGATCAAACCAGGGACCTTGCATTTGCTAAGTAGGCTCCAGAACCACTGAGCTAAATCTCTGGTCCGAATAGTTAAATTCTTAACCATTCTTTCCTATTTCCTTCCTCAATAGAAAGTATTTATAAAGTCTCATAGGTTTTCCCCCACTTCTCCCAGTGTTTTTTTTTTCTATTGATTTCCATCTCTTTACTACTTTCCCTACCCCACCCAATATCTTGCTTTTACTTTTTATTACCTCATGGGTGACTTACATAAGTACTTAAGCTTTTAGAAATCTCCAGATACATATGTGGAAGCCTTGCTTTGAGCTTATTTTCCTCCTATCCTTGTTATTTTCTCTTCATCATCTCCCATTCCTTACTCTTTCAGGGTGAAACTTCTCAAAAGGCTTTTCTTACTTTCCTAAAGGAGTAAATTTCTTTAGTGTACAAATCCACATTTTTTTTTTTTCTTTTTGGAGACAGGGTCTCGCTTTGTAGTTCAGGCTGGCCCTGAGTTCACTATGGTGCCCAGGCAAGCCGCCGCGAACTCAGCAATCCTCCCATCTCTGCCTCCCGAGTGCTGGGATTACAGGCGTGAGCCACCACGCCCAGCATTATATGTGGTTACCGGGGATCGAACTCAGGTCCTTGCGCTTGCAAGGCAGACGCCGGAACCACTGAGCTAACCCTCCGGCCCACAAATCCACATTTTCATGTCAAAATGCCCCTTCAATCCAAGAAACTCTCCTCCAAAAGTGACCAGGGCATACGGTATGTGTCTCAAACCAAGAACTTAGGAAACTCAAGTCTTTGCTCTGCAGCCATATCTATATTGTGAGTATTCTTCTCTACTCGCAGAATGAAACAACTGTGCACTCAGTGGCTGAGGCGAAAATATGAATGTAAAAGCAATCAAAATTGTATATTCCATTTTACTTTTTTTTTCCTCAATCTTACGACTCCATAACTTCTAACACACAGTATTGAGTTGTGTTCTTTTCTGGATCTCAATTTGGACAACTTCACACAACAAATATAATAACTTTTCTAAAATTATCTTGGCTGTAGATCTTCTATCTAGAACCTCTATGGCTGGTTACTACATAAAAAGACAAACTGCACCAACCACCCTTGTGAATATCCTTATATTTGATGTGTGTCTGACTGATCTCATTTCCATATTATTTCTTAATCATAAAATCTGATAATTTTAACCATAGTTGTTAATTTTCTGGGATGTATCATCCCATCCTATTTGTACACTTTCACATATTATATACATATATATGTATATAATTTTTATTTTCTTTTTAAAGAATCATATTTCATGACTGGCATCCACTTTAACTTCTAACCCCAAGTCAAGGCTAAATTATTAGGTGCCATACTTTTGTGTCCAGGATTTTATGAAACCTGCTTTCACTGTTTGTATGAAACACTTTAGTATGCCGTAGATTTCTAAATGTTGCACAAGTCTTATGCTTTGAGAAGTGGGGCTTTGGGAAGGTGATTGGATCATGAGAGCACTACGTTGCCCTGTGCACTGGTACATGTAGAAGATATATCTGAATTTGCTGTTAGGAGATGAGGTGAGTCCTGAGGGCATGACTTGGAACGGTGCAATCTTCTCTTCATCTCTACTTCTTGAGCACCGCGGTTGGGCTCCTTTTCTCCAGCTTGCCTTCCACCGTCTGGTTTCTGCCTTGGGACCAGCCAAGTATGAAGTGAATTTTCTTCAACCATGACCCAGACAGACCCTTTCCTTTAACTGGGGAGTGTTAGAAACTTCATCTAGCAACAATAAAGCTGAGCAATACTTAGTATCGTATCATCGCACTACATCGAGATTATGTGTCTACTTGTCTGTCCTCACCGCAGTCAGGAGTGATGTGACTTGAACATAACAGTAGCGATAATGACTAGCATCGCACCTGAACTAATTATTAGTCACTGTGCATTTCTTATGTGAACTTTAAATTAATTGCTAAAATTGAACTTTGTCGTATGTGTAACATTTCAGTTGTTTTATTAAATGGCATTATTAGTCATAAAAGTTGATCTATTTGGAGCTTTCCTTATTTTTTAATTAATTTTGGGACGGGTTGATTGAAATCATTAAGTATCCACAATGACGTGTGTTGTGCTAACCTCTGAAAGGACACTGGGGCCACCACTGGTTCCAAAAAGCAGACCCAACAGGTATCAGTGGAATATGAAAAGTACAACAGCTAAAAGTTTCTTCTAGCTTCTTCCCGATTCAGCATCTCAGCTTCCTTTTCTTGGAAAATTTATTTTAGAAAACTTACATTTGCAAAGCCTTTTTCCACGTGGTTTTAGATGTATATCTTTTACTAGCTTCTGGGTCAGTTTTCTACTCCATCAAGGGCTTTCTCATGAGCTCAGGGGCCATCCTTTAAAAAGTTAAACTGGAGATATAATTTCTTAGCTCCTAGTTTCTGTGTGAGGCTTACAGCCTAACTTGTTGAGCAGTAATCAGCCAAAACAGATGACTTAATCATGTTGGCCACTGGTCTGATCTCCATTCCTCTGTGCATGTCCACTAGCTTGAAATCAACTCAGTCTATCTCCTCGATGCCAGTAGTGTAGGAGAAAATCTTCCTGCTTTCTCCACTGAGGTTTTCTTAGAGAACTGAAAATGTAATTGTTACCAGACTCAAAGATTTTCTTACAAAAATCCTACAATATAATCTATTGGACTAGCTGTTTTGAAAGTTTCATTTTGCACATGGGTTATGAATTCAATAGCAATGCAACAGCTTGAAAATCAATCCTTGTGTAAATGAATATTAAGAAACTTTAGGTAGTAATAAATTTTAAAAAAAATATACCACGTATTTTCTACATTTTTAGACATGGTCATTTGTGACATAAATTCAACAATTTCGAGTAGATTCTAAAGCTGATTTCACTCCTTACTTCCACGAAACCGATAGTCTATTCAGGAAGGTAGGACTACCTGCTTTAAAATGTATTAACTTTCACAGCATGTCAATATACTTACTAAAATTTACTGTAAATTTACATTAGTGATTGAAATTGTTGCTAACAAGATATTCACAAAAGTATTCAAAATAATTCATTTCTGTTTAAGTCCTGTAATTGTTACTAGAAATTTGCATAAGTTAAAAACTTAGATTAGATTTATATCTGCCAGGAAAATATGCTAAAATTTTAGTTTTAATAAAATGGAGATATTTACAATCTAGTATTCAAAATTAATTGTGTATAAGGATCTTACTTATCTTAGCTTTCATGTGTATATTAGAGGAAAAAGTCCTCTCAAAATAAATAAACCCTATTGTCAGTTTCTTGTGCTCTTATTATTATTTTCAGTTGGCAATTTCTAAATGTAAAATACAGATAGCATGTATTGTAATATCCATATACCTATATGTTGTGATTAGGGTGAAATATTTCTTATAATTTGCCCATACTAGTATATTTGTGTATACAACCTTACAGTAAAAATAAAATAGTATTTGTTCAATCATTGTGCATTATATAATAAAAAGTTTGGTGTAAGATAGTTTTTAATATAACTTGTTTTCACAAATCTTATTCAAAATGAAAAATATATAGAAATACACAAAGGAAATATAGCAAAATAATTTAATTTTATTTACTAATATATATAAATAAAACTTGAAATTGACAAGATGCATGTTTTCTGAGAATTGGTTTTTTTAGTTGAATTCTTTATTGGTACAATTTATATACATCTCAAAATCACATATGACATTGGGAAATTAGTACCAGTATACGCCACAAGTTAATTCTCATTTTTACCCATATACCTACCCACTCCCCCCTCCTCCCCCTTTATACATGTTCTTTTATTTTCCTTCTGTATCATATTTATTACTTCCCCTCATCACATTCCCACACCAAGTTTCCTATAGAAATATTCCACTTTATAAAAGCTGTCCTACTTTCTAGAACTCATTTGCATCTACAGGTGTTCATGCCAAAGAGAAGATCTGGGAATTGTCTATCTGTGATCTATTGATTTCACTCATTAGTATATCCTCCAGATGTCTCCATTTGCACCTAAATGGATAGATCTTGTCATTCTTTATGGCAGAGTAATACTCCATTTTGTAAAAAAAACACATCTTCTTTATCCTCTCTCCAGTTGATGGACATTTGGGTTGTTTCCAAGATTGAACTATCAAGAACTGAGCTGCTATGAACAAGGGTGTACATCTGTCTTTCCAATGTGAGTTTTTAAGTTCTTTGGGGTATATTCCTAGCAGGGGTATAGCAGGGTCAAATGGGACCCGTAGTCCTAGTTTTCTGAGAAATCTCCACACAGATCTCCACAATGGTTGCACAAGTCTGCAATCCCACCAACAGTGTAGAAGGGTTCCTTTCTCCCAACAGACACGCCAGCATTTATCATTGGTTGACTTTGTGATCGCAGCCATTCTTTGAGGAGATGGAATCTCAATGTTGTTTTCATTTGCATCTCTCGAATGACCAGAGATGTTGAGCATTTCCTCATATGTTTCTTGGCTACTTTGATTTCTGCCTCTGAGAAGTGTCTGTTCATTTCAGTTGCCCATTTTTGAATTGGGTCTTTAAACTTGGGGAGGCTGATCTGTTTGTGTTCTTTATATATTGTTGATAATAACCCTTTGTCTGATACACAGCTAGTATAGATTTTTTTCCCATGTTGTTGGTTGTCTTTTAGCAGTGCCAGCGACTTCTTTGGCTGTGCAGAAGCTTTTCAGTAGGATGAGATCCCATTTGTTGATTCTTACTGCTTGTTCTTGTGCTAGGGAGGTTTTATTCATAAAGTCTCTGCCTAAGCCAATGTCGCCAAGTGTTTTACCAAGCCTGTTCACCAGCAGGCTTATTGTTTCTGTTTTAATGTTTAAGTCTCATATCCACTGTGAGTTTAGTTTTGTGCATGGTGAAAGAGATAGGTCTAGCTTTAGCTTTTGGCAGGCTAGAGCCCAGTTTTTCTAGCAACATTTGTTAAAGAGGCTGTCTTTCTTCCATTGGGGATGTTTGGCTCCTTTGTCAAAGATAAGGTGGCTTAGTGTATCTGGAGTTGTTTCTGGGTCTTCTAATCTATTCCAC
>PVIC010036068.1:0-18747 GCA_004025085.1 Thryonomys swinderianus
GGGAATGTGATGAGGGGAAGGAATAAATATGATACAGAAAGAAAATAAAAGAGCATGTATAAGGGGGGAGGAGGGGGGAGTGGGTAGGGATATGGGTAAAAATGAGAATTAACTTGTGGTATATACTGGTACAAATTTCCCAATGTTATATGTGATTTTGAGATGTATATAAATTGTACCAATAAAGAATTCAATAAAACAAACAAACAAACAAACAAACAAAAAAAAAACTTCTGCACAGCAAAAGAAAGCACCCACAGAGCTAAAGGACAGCCAACAATATGGGAAAAAAGTCTTTACCAGCTGTTTCTCAGACACAGGGATATTATCTAGAATATAGAAAGAGCTTTAAAAAATCAATCCCCCTAAGTTTAAAGACCCAATTCAAAAAATGGGCATTTGAAATGAACAGACACTTTTCAGAAGAAGAAGTAAAAGCAGCTAAGAAGCATATGAAGAAATGCTGAACATAACTGGTCACTCGAGAGATGCAGATGAAAACGACCATGAGATTTCATCTCAATCCACAAAGAATGGCTGTCTCAAAATTAGCCAGGAACAAATGCTGGTGAGGCTTCAGAAACATTTTTTTTCTTGTTTTTTTTTTTTTTTTTTTTTTTTTTGAGACAGGGCCTCGCTTTGTAGTTCAGGCTGGTCTTGAGCTCACTATGTAGCCCAGGCAAGCCTCAAACTCAGCAGCCCTCCTGCCCTGACCTCCTAGTGCTGGGATAACAGGCATAAGCTACCATGCCTGGTAGTGTTTCTTATCTTAATTGCTGTACTTTTATGATTTTAACTCTGCTTTATGTCAAAACATGTGGTGTTTATCTATCTTCCTTATGTCTTTGTTTCTTTCCATCTCACAAAAGCAAATATCGGTGACATGCAGTTCTGGTAAACCATATTGTAGTCTCTTACCTTAATTTGATAATAAGTGATTTAATGAAAAATTATTATTCTGCTCCTTGCTTTAGCTTCTCTTTTTAATTTCTCAATATTTAACTCCTCCTTAGCTAGTGCTAATGGAATGTTGTTAAATAATTTATCACATTTGGTATCACCATTGTGAATACAGTAGTGAACAAAGCACACAAGATCGATATCGTCATCAAATATCCAGTGGAGAAGGAACGGTTGACCTTATAGATACATTTAAGAGAACTTTGTGAGAGATACAGATGTCAACAACAGCGGTAGTCTCTGAAGAGGATGAGGAGACGTTTGTTTCTGTTGTAAGGGAAGTGTGACTGAGCTCAACTGTAGCAGCTTCAGAGAAGAACTGTTATCCTCACAGATTCAGTAGGTCAAGAAGTTGCACAGGACACTGTCGGATGGTTTATTGTTGTCCTTGGTGTTTTGGAACTCAGTGGGAGGATTCACCGGGTCGGCGCTCAAAGCACCTGAAGGACTTGGACTTTCACACTTCTGCTATTTGTTGTTGCTACGGGCTGAGATTTTAGCTGGGATTCCTGGCTGTCACATCCAAAGAGACCTCTGCATCCAGCTTGAGGTTCCTCACGGATCTTCACTGCGGTGGGGTTTCAAAGTTGGGTGTCCCAAGGAATATTCAGCTAAGAAGAAACTGCATGCTGTTTATGACTCAGGCCCAGAAGTCATAAGGCAGCACTTTGCCATACTCTGCTGGTTGGAGTAGTCATAAGCCAACTTGGGCTCAAAGGAGGGGAAGATGGAGTCTGTCTCTTGATAGCCATGGAGCAAAGCTCTAGGGATGCATATAGGAGTGTAAATATTACTGTGCTATTACCTCTGTTTGGACAATATATTCTGACATGGTATCTTTCATAAAGTAATAGTTAACGTTGGTTGGAGGGGAATAAATGTGAAAACACATTGGAGTCAGAGGAAGCAAAGAGTACAGAGATGGCAAAAATAAATGCCTCAGCTAGGAAAGTGAAAGTCAGTTTGGTTGGAATAAACCGGGGAGAGGTAGGAGATTAAATTGGAACTATTGAGCATCATAGGCTTTGGCAAAGAGTTCAAACTTCAAGCCAGACCTTCCAGTGTCATAATGCATACAAGCCTCATCTTAAGGACATCAGGAGATCACAGGTGGTTACACTTTGGGAGTGATTCCTCACATCTGCAGTTAGAGAGGCTGAGGTGTTGGACTACAACAGCTGCCTACAGAAGGGACAGGCAGGTGAGTGACTGTTGCAGCGATCCAGCTGAAAGACAAACGTGGTTTGAAAAAGGATTGTAATGCAGAGCAAGTCAAGTAAATTGATTTGCAATATAATTAACTGGAACAGGCAAGATTTGGGAAATGGCTTGACCATAAATGCTCTCAGTATGGTCAACTTGAGGACATTTTCTCAGGTATGTGGCCTTGAAAATTAATGTGAAAGGATTTGAGTAGCAGAGGTAGGGTTGGCATGGAAAGATCACTGAGTTGAATTTTAAAGACATTGAACTTGAAGTGTTTCGAAATTTATGTGAAGATGCCCAGTAGTAAGTGAATTATGTGGTTTTAGAAGTCAGGAGAGAGGAAGTAACAGTGTGAATCACTAGCAAGTGAATGATCCCGACAGTCAGTGACTGGACCAGGAGACGGCACTGATATAAAGGGAAGGGGATTCACAAGTTAGTTTCCTTAGTGATTGAATATAATTTCATCAGGCAGAAACAGGAAAGTGGCTTTGGACAAGGAATTAGACTTTTCTTATATTTGAAACTCCTTCAGGGAAGGGGCTATTTTTTGCAAGATGAATTTAAAATAAAATTAGAAGTACAGCATGTAGGATCTGGGAAATGGTTTAGTTCATAGAGTTCTTATTACTGTAACACCCTTCTGTATCATCCCTGAGGCTGGCAAATATTGAATTGATATGACTGATATCTATATTTATAATTGAAATGAAGTGCATTGTTTTGCACAGGTTTAGTTTTATGTGTTATGACATAATAAAGACACTCTCAAGATTACATAAATGTAAAATTGGCTTAAAGGGTTAAGGTGGAAAATCAGAAGTAGCGTGCACATTTGCAGGACTGAATTTATAATCAATGTAACTCTATAGACATTCTATGGAAAAGATTATTTTGTATGTTCTGACATATAAAAGGGTAGTTTAAAGAAGAGTATGTCGAGATCTTTGAATTTCTTCTCTGAGTTGGTGAACAGAGGAGGTAGTGGTCTGTGTCTTATAAATACAGTAGTTGTAGGAAACAGGGGAAGACAGCATAAATAGAACCTTTGAATTAGGTTCTAGTCTCCTGTGAGTTAGCAGCACACAATGAAATAATAATTAGGCAGAAATAAGGCTTAGAGAAGCTAATCTTGGGACTGAGCTATGCTACTCTGGGTAGCAAAAGACCCCATGCCTCAGTCTGCCAACTTTCTATTTAGTACCTCTAGAGGAACAAAATGTAACAAAGACTCAGAGAGCAGGGTAGCTCTGCAATGGCCCAGTTTACACTGATAATGGCATAGTTTGGCCCTGAAGCATCACAACCTGTGGGACCATCAAAGTCCTTACTGTTACCAGACATGAAGGTGAGTTAAGTCCAATGTCCATAGGCAGGCAGGCAGGCAGGCAGGCAGGCAGGCAGGCAGGCAGGAAGGAAGGAAGGAAGGAAGGAAGGAAGGAAGGAAGGAAGGAAGGAAGGAAGGAAGGAAGGAAGGAAGGAAGGATGGAAGGCAGGTCTGGTCAGTTTCAACCTTCTGATTATTTCTCCCAAGTAGGATTGTTCCCAATGAGTAATTGCCATCATTTTCCACTTATAAACAACTCCCTGTTGAAACTGGTGTGGACATCTTTAAAAAATCTACAAGGTCATGGGCTGGCTAACCTATCCAATTTGTTTTATTTCTTTGTGGCCTGCTATCATTCAGTTCTGAAATATTCTCCCGCAGTTCAAGATTATTCAAGTCTTAGGCGCCAGGTTGCCAGTCTTAGGGAGTGGAGGGAGGTAGGACCTACTGGGAGGTTTCTGGGCCACAGTGGACATGCTCCCGAAGGGGTCTGGGGGAACCTGGCTTCTTCCCTTTTCCTGCCTGGCCATGAGGCGAACAGCTTTGCTTTGTCACATGCTCCTATGGGCCACGAGTTCAGAGGTTTCAGTTCATAGTCAGTTGATTCTTTGTTCGATGGTGAAGTTGCCCGTTGTGGTGGGAACACTTGTTGGCGAAGAGTGGCTCATGTCAGGGTGACCAGGACACAGAGAGAGAGAGACAGGATGGGGCCAGGGTCCCACTTCAAGGGCACGCTCCCATGACCTAACTCAGTTCCAATAAAGCTCTGCCTTCTAAAATGTTCACCATTTCCAGTCATGGGCTGGCAACTGAGTAACAGGAGAGATTTCGAAGGATGGTTTTACACCCCAGCACCTGCAGGCTTGTCCAGAAACAAGCGGACCAACAACCTGTGGACTGGAGCCTCTATCGCTGTGAATCAAAATCAGTCTTTATTTTTGTAGGTTGGTTATTTTAGGCATTTATTACAGTCATGGGAACCTGACATCACATGTCCTAAGAATATTACCAACAAATTGTATTTCTATTAATCTCTGTTCTATTCTAACTCTTAGCCTATTACTTGCAAGTGGTTGTTCATGAGAATGGTCATAATTGTGAGTAATAATCCTGTTATTAAAGTAGTTTCAATTTTCAGAATGCAAGAATATTGTATTTTCTCAGTAAAGAACACTTTGAAAATACTGTATCCATTATCTAACCGGTGTAATATTTTTCAATCTTTATCACTGTGGGGAGCTTCTGGAGAATTTATTATTGAAATATTTATTTAAATACTTGGTAATTATAAATGGAAGATTTTTGATAGATTTAATTCATTATTTACTTAAAATATATCATCTATTTCTGCTTGCTGGTCAAAGTATAGATCCTAGGAACTAAAAGATGAATATAGTGACCGGCCTTAAGGAATTCATGTGGAAGAAAGAGAAAAATCTAAGAGGAATGCCCGACTGCCTTTCAGTGTATAATGAGTTCAAAGAACTGCTTTCTAAAGCAAAAGATTTCACTCATGCCTCTGGTCTAAAAGGTAGTTGAATCGAATTGAATCTTGCACAAGACAATGGGATAGGTGTGATTATCTCTGGTGTTTTTAATTTTAATAGTGCAAATATTGTAGAACAAAGTAGCATGTTTCCAGTTGGGCTCTAGGACAGTGGGAGGTCTTCATCAAGTGTGTGGAAAACATTAAAAAACAGATTTCCTCATAAGCTTTTTTTTTGAGACAGGGTCTTGCTTTGTAGTTCAGGCTGTCCCTGAGCTCACTATGTAGCCCAGGCAAGCCACCACGAACTCAGCAATCCTCCCGTCTCTGCCTCCTGAGTGCTGGGATGACAGGTGTGAGCCACTACGCCCAGCACTGTGGTGTGTGGTATTGATGACTGGTGGGCGTGAGTCCCCATGCCCAGCATTGTATGTGGTTACCAGGGATTGAACTCAGAATTTTGCATTTGCGAGGCAGGCACTGGAACCACTGAGCTAAATCTCCAGCCCTCCTTATAAGCTTAATTGTCCCTGATACCAGTAGATGCTCCACAATGCCCTGTGTTGTGATTGATATCTGAATGTGAATTAGTGATTTTCAAGACCATTGATGAGTTTCTAATTCAAGAGTTCCGGGCTGGGGTCTAAGGCATTGCACTTCGAGCTATCTCTTTGAGCTCTGCTGGCTGGTCCCACTTGGAGAACCACTGCTCTAAGTCCATCCCTGTCTTCGCCGAGTGTACAGACAGGAGGAAGAGACAGAACGAAGCAAGTTCTAGCAATGCGCTGCAATAAGTTAAAAAGAAATGAAAGATTAAAGTGGTACTGTTTAGGATAATCAGTAATTAGACTTAGGCCAAATGGTAACTTGTTATTTATAGATAGGTAAAGCGAAGCAAATATTTGATTGAATTACTGATAGTCTTTCTCCCAAGCTTAACAGTGTGAACGTTTCTGATGAAAGAAAACGTTAGGATGCTGCCTTGATTACTTGTCTCAGCTGATTGGTATCATCTGCGGAATGTTTCCCTTCACAACTCGCTTCTTTCTAGATTCAGCCTCATAACACTGGGAACTACTTTTTCCAGCAAATGTCACCAGGCAAAGACTGGCTGCATTTATGTTTCTTTTTTTTTTTAATTGAATTCTTTATTGGTACAATTTATATACATCTCAAAATCACATATAACATTGGGAAATTTGTACCAGTATATGCCACAAGTTAATTCTCATTTTTACCCATATCCCTATCCACTCCCCCCTCCTCCCCCCAGCATTTATGTTTCTTAAGTTACATGAACGTACATTTAAAAGTTTGAATTTCATCTTTTTTCCCTTTTTGTACATATAATGAATAATATAAAAGCCTAATACAAGTCGGTTTCTTTCCTTTTGGGTGGGTAGATTTATCTTCTGGCCTGATTTAAGCAATATCAAGCAAGAGATTATTCAGTGAGAAGAATGAGAACAAACCCTAAACTTCTGAAGACAGATTTTGTTAGTACAAAGAAACTATGTGAATAGTCTGCCATCATTTTACTTGAATCATCACAGGGGAAGAAAAGTATTTCTTTCAAATTTTGCTTTGGAGAGTGATTGAGGCATAGTTTCAATAAGATCCCTTAGATGTCAGATATTTAGAACTGTTCCATGTAGTGAATTATGATTTCCAAAATCATATTTTGGAAAATAATGAAAGTTCTTGACTCATATTTCTAATTTCTGAATTGCTAGAATATAATCTACTTGTCCCTTCCACTCCACTCTTCCCACCACCATGTCCTTTTGCACTCTTGTACTCTTTTATATGGAAAAAAGAAGCTTCTGACCAGATATCTCTAGACTATTTATGAGGCTGATCGTATATTTTCTTTTCCTCTTACGTACCGTTTTAATGCACTGTTGATGAGCCTTGTCTGTGACTCTGACATTTTCATCCAGATACTAGAACGAAAGGAAAATTTCTAATCCTATTTTTTCATTTAAAAAAGCAACAAACTTCTTTTCATTTTTTTTTTTTTTTTTCGAGACAGGGTCTTGCTTTGTAGTTCAGGCTGGCCCTGAGCTCACTATGTAGCCCAGGCAAGCCTCGAACTCAGCAATCCTCCTGCCTCTGCCTCCCGAGTGCTGGGATGACAGGCGTGAGCCACCACGCCTGGCTCCGTGGTATGTGGTATTGATTGCTGGTGGGCGTGAGTCTCCATGCCCAGCATTGTATGTGGTTACTGAGAGCGAACTCAGCACTTTGCGCTTGTGAGGCAGGTGCCGGAACCACTGAGCTAAATCTCCGGCCATGGTTTCCTTTCTTTATTCAGAGTCTAATCTATTTTGCTCTCAATGATTTTTAACGTGGTTTGGCTCTTTCGCGTGGCTCCCCATAGCTCACTGGCTCCACACCTAGTGTCTATTTGAATAAACTGAAGGGGCAATTAGAAATTTGTCACCCTTTTCTTATCGTTTGTGGTATGGTTTGGGGGCAAGACACACTTTGACTTATTGAAAAGATTTTATCGCATTTGTGTCTGTGGTTCTGGCACCTTTACCAAAAGGTAAAAGTAGCTTAAGAACTTTTAGAAACAACTAAACTAAAAGTTTGCATGTAGCCATATTGGGAAACAAATTGTTTTAGAGCTGTCTTCAGAGTAGACCTTTGATACAATAGGTAAGAAGTACGTGTTTTTGTTACATGAGTGCTGTGACAATCGCACACTCTCTTTTCACATCTAGATGTACTCAATACCTAGTTCTGGAAGAAATATCTATGTTAACAAATAATGGTAGACACCTAAGTCAATGTGCTGTATCTCCCAGTGGGAATCAATGACTATCCACAATGTCGGAGAAGAGGGAAAATACCTAAGCTTTGTAGCAGGTGATTTTCAAAGTGAGACTAAATGAAAGCTTTACTTGATTTGTGAAAAAATTCTTAGCACATTCCTCACTCAGTTTTTATGCGCTACCTCTTAAATTATTTGACCTCTCACCAGAAAAAAAAAAAAGCGTTGGGAGTGAATCAAGCACAGAGGAGCAAGACAGGTATCACAGTATTTGGGAGGCTATTAAATACTAATTTTCTCAACTTTTTGTATAATGAATGGTTTCATATTTTTCTTTTAAGTACCTCATTTATTTAATACATGAATAAGAACACATTTGTTATGGGGAGCTTTCACATATATGTGTCACATTTTAGTTCTTTTTAGTTTATCTTTTCCTCCCTCCCTCCATCTCTCCTTTTTCCTTTCCTACCTCTGTATCCCTAAATCCCTCCTCATTGTCTCTGTCTCCTATCATCAGCCTTTTATTTTGCTCATTATTCCTTAAATATTATAGTTTCAAGGTCTTATCATTTTCCTATCATTGACTCAATTTTATTCTTTATGGCTGAGCAGTATTACGTTATGTGTTGATGCCATCTTTTTTCTTAACGAACTCATCTGTTGATGGACATGTCACTTCCATGATTTAGCTACTGTGAATTTTATTGCTATAAATATGGATATGTGTGGGTCACTGTAATATGATGTCCTTAACTCTTTTGGGAAGATACCACAAATAGTTATGTCTGTGTCAAATGGAATTTATATTTTGAGTTTTTGAGGGATTTCTTTAGTGATTCTCATAGTGGTTTTGTCAGGCTTTATTCCCATCAGGAGTGTAGATGGGTTCTCTTTCTTCCCTTTAATCCCAACAACATCTGTCATTTCTTGGGTTCTTGATCTTAGCTCTCCTGACCGGGGTAAAGTAGAATCTCAGTGTTGCTTGGATTTGCATTTCTCTAGTGGCCGTAGACACTGAGCAGTTTTTCTTGTACTTGTTGAACCTTTGTATTTCTTTGGAATTTTCCAAACTTCTATAAGGTATGAATCCAGTAAATAACTTTCCTGAAGTGGACAGCTGGCAAAAATGAGAAATCTCTGAAAGATAAGAGATGTAATATAAACCTTTTCTGAGGGACCTTCCCCAGGATTCCCCTATTCTTTATTGGTACTTCAGAATGTGGAGAAATTCATTATTTATATTTTTAGGTAGTCACCGAAATTCCATCCAATTAAAGTAATTTATATTTATTTGTACTTTGGTTTTTTTTTTGACTTGTCTTTTCTTAAATTACATTTAATGTTTTGCCTTTGTGAAAGATACATATTCTATTAAAATTTTGTTCTTCTTATCAAACCAGTTTTATTTCATACTACCACGTAACCCAAGTGCACACAACACAGTTTATAGTAAAAAAAACCAAGTAGTAATATGGTTCCCCATACATACGGTATATTTTAATTTGTTTTGAAGAGCAAATTGCTTCATGCATGCTTATTAAACAGTAGTTACTGTTTTTGAAACCATCAAAGAAACTTAAGATTTCCCTCAGATTTTCCCTCAAGTATAAAGAGGCTGGATCCTTTACTGTCTCCATCCTTAATTCATACCGTGTCTCCCTTTATAGAGGACCAAGAAGTTCTGACATTATTGCTATGGCAACAGAACCAGGACCAGAAGCTGCCCCTCATAATTCAAAGATAGCCCATTCTCTATTAAGCCAGGGGGTGAACATTTTATAAAAAATGAAAAAATGTTGTATATATTATTTGATTAAATGAAATAAATATTTTATGTGTGAAAAGATATTTTCATAAGGGGACATCTAATGTCTACTGTAGAGTCTAGGTCCTACTGAGATGTCAGGATAAAGTGAAGGACAAAGGTGAGAGAAAAAGTAGTTTCAGTAAAAATATGCCATTTTCACACTAAAATATCTGTCCATTTTAGCTTTTTCAGTTGTCTTCTGTAGGAAACACTCTACTTCGCAGCATCAGTGTGTTCGAAGGAGAAGAACTCCAGGACAAATTTCTCCTTTAATCTGGATAGCACTAAGTAGACAATAACAGACACCAAGAAATGCTTGACCTATGGTTCCAAGGTGAACAAGGGAACTTGCTGGAACCTGGTGGGGTAAGCTTGGAGAGAGACTAAAAGATCAATGCACTTAGTCCTTCAAAGGGTAGTCAATCTGTTGTGAGGCCAGGAGCCAGCGTAGTGTCCCTTCCTCACTCTAACTAGCTCACTGCTTTCTGGTCGACTTTGTCATGGATGATGCAGCTTCATGTTTGTTCTTATCTTACAAAGGGAGACATCAAACAGCACGTTCTGGGACTCTCACAGTGTCTCCATGGCAATGTAGTAATGAAGGAGACTCATTTAAGCTTTGTTTATAATAAATCCAGGGGTAGGATGTGCCTCACACGCTGTATTCAGTTGATGATCTTCCCAGGATATGTTAGTTCAGAAAAGCGAGGATGTTATCACTGTTAACATTCTTTGCTTCTCCTGAAGTTATCGCACATCAATCTTGGCATCTTGAAATGAGGATGCCAAAAGAATTGCTTGAACTGCCTTTCATGAAGAAACATACTAGCTGATGGTACAGCCTACACAATGATCTCAGCCTGTCCTCCCTGGAAGTACATTTTCTGTGGCCATCTTGCTCATCTTTTCACTAGCTTTAGAATTCAGAGTCTCCCTGCTGGGATAATTTTTTGCTCAGTGATGTGTTGTTTCAGTGAAGTTGTGTGCTTCAGCCACATATTGACTGATTCTATGAAGTTATTCTTTTCTTGGTTATTTGGATTGAATTCATATTTTCCTTTTACATTTAGGAATCAGTTCGACATTGAGTTTCTTCCTTGGAATGAACAACATACTCTGGGTTGTGCTGGAAAAAAAAATAAATGTACTTCTGTTCTTGTTTTTGACCTATGACTCATTATGCAGAATCTTTGGTATAAGAAAAGTTCCAAGCAACTGACTCCCCAGGAAGTAAAACTTATTGTTCAAGCACCGATGCCTTAGTTTACTGCACTAATTTCAGTTAAATTCTCAATAATGTTATATGTCATTGTCACTTTACTAACTGGAACTACATGCTTTTAGTATCTGCGGGTTATGAAATCAGCCACAATTAATACATTGAGCTCTACAGTACCAAAATACAATGGTTAATTGTGAATGCAGGAATGAATTCACCAAATTATTCAAAACTCCTCATTTTATTTTGATTTGTTTTTTTATGGAAGGGTAGAAGCATAGTGCAAGGAGGTAAACAGTTGTCACTATTCTGGACAGTTATTTGAATTGCCATGAGTTCTGCACAATTCGCCGAGCTGTAAATACTTCAATGGCGAAGGAACAATAACACGTACTTAAGTAACTCTGAAGGTTGTGCCAGGCAACAGTTCCCATGAAGACCCTTGCTGTTACATGTGGTTGTCATGTTGAAATTCATGGCAATAGTAGTAAGAGGTGGCATTTCAAAGAGAGGATTAGGTAGGTGATGAAGGTCCTTCCCTTGTAAACAGATTAGTTCATCTACTGAAGAGGGTTATCTTGTGAGTGGTTCTTGTTAAAAGGAACGAGTTCACTCTGATCTTCCTCTCTGTCTCCAGGCCACCGCCTGCCCTTCTGCCATGGTATTACTCACCACAAAGGCCCTTACCAGACGTATCCCTTAAATCTTGCCCTTGTCAGCCTCTGGAATCAGGAGCTAAATAAACTTCCATTGCTTGTAATTTACCAAGTCTGTGGTATTCTGTTATGACAGCAGAAAACAGAGTAAGAAACTCAGTAATCTTTTTTGTTGTATTTAAAGGTCTTCTATAGTTTATCCCTAAAGAACCAATGGAAGAACTAGCCAGAGCTGTGCCATAAATGTGAATTTCTCCAGATTACAAGAAAATTACTTCAGAAAGCACTAGCACACCCTTAGTTTTTATGTTGATTCCAATTTTCCTACCCCAAGGTCTATGGAATAGACAAAGGAGAGGAAGTTTGACCCTGGGGTCCTTGCAGTCCAGCCCAGAGACATACATTCTCTCAAGTTTGATCCCGATTTCTTTTTCTTCATTTCCTTCACAAGTTCTAAAGTGTCTGTTTCTGCTTTCACATTTTCAGAGGGCAAAGATTGGAAGTGTTGTCTGCCCTCACATAAAATTCCAAGAATAAAGATAATTCACACAGATAGTAGGCTAAATCCATATTGTGAAGAAAAATACACATCTTCCAGACTGCTTCACATTTTCTAGGTACTGGTTTTTCCATGGGGTCAGTCATCTTATTATGCAAGACAGTGCTCGCTCTCTTCCCAATTGCAGGGGGTACTCTCTTGAGCCTTCTGGGAATTAGAAAGGAAGGATATATCTCTTTATGTCTGCACTTTTCGTTTCCAAAATGAAAGTCTGAAGAAATGGTTATAGTAAGGATTCAATGACCCTCTTAGACAAAGGCTATTATTAAGCTCAGTGTCTGTCAAGGAGAAGGGGAGGAAGGAAGGTGAATTCTTTCATTTACAAATGTTTGTTCACTTCCCTCTTACTTTCTCCATCTGGGAGCACGAATAATACTGCTTGCCTGAGCTGTGGCGGAAACAGGAGCATGTAGATACTGAGTGCAGCCCTCAGGCAATGATTGGCAAATACTTTTCCGAAAGGGACAGGTAGTGAAAGTGTGAGGCCAGGTGGTTTCTGCTGCACTGAGTAGACTCTGCTATTATAGGACGAAAGCAGCTGCCACCAGTGTGGAAATGAACGGACATTCATTCTTTATCGAGATTGGTACATTTTACAGGCACATTATGATCGCATTCATCACTGAGAATTTCTGCCTGTACATGATGTCTACCGATTCTTATTCTTTCCCGTTCCCCTGCCTTCCCTACAACTCCCCAACCCCTTTATACATAAGCTTTGTTTCTGTTTTTTTTCCTTTTTGCCATCAAACTGTTCCTTCTTTATATTCCCCTTCTTTATATATCCCCCTTCTTTATATTCCCTTCCTCAGTTCTTCCCCTTTGAACATTTTCTTCCTATTGGGAAGATAAGAATTTGAATTTAAAGAAAGATACAAGTATTATGGAATAATAAAACAACCGTGAGGCAAATCTCTAAATTGTTCCCCACAGAGTAACCCTGCTTCAGAACCCTCACTGCCAGAAGATTTGATACACACAGTATGGCTTTCCATGCTTATTTAACTTCTCCAGCATCCCATTTTCATCCAGTCCTATTGGTATACTGAAAACAAAGCTTTAATTGGCAATCTGTACTCTAAAAACAGTCATTCTGGCTGAGGTGTGTTTATGTGTGGATTGTTACTCACAGTTTTCACTGTCTGTTAGTCTTCTGGCCCATCTTTTCCTGTATCTTCTCCATGGTGCTCAAAGGCTCAGAATAACTTGCCCTAAATTTAAAGAGAAATCTGAGCCTGGATGGAGTCAGCTTAAAAGTCTACTTTTAACTTGATTCCTAGAAGACTGTTAAAAGATTCCTTCAGATACCATGGCATACAGATGAGAAAATAAAAATGTGATGGAAAGGCATGCTATAAAATAAACAAGAACATTTTCTTATCATATCTTTGAAGAACCTGTTAGAAAATTCAAAGAAACTTCCAGTAAGTCTGACCCTCTATCATATTTATTCAAGAACTGACCATCTTTTGGCCAAGAGTCAAGTACCATAGATGAAATGAAAATGAAAAGTAATAAAGTTTCCTCCATACTTGATCAAAAAGTATGAGAGTATCTGCACTGAATGAAACTTCTAAGTTCCCTGTTTGGGTAGTTATTCCAAATTCTACCTAACCTCCAAGCTCACTTCCTCCAAAGAAGTCTCAAGTGTTCACTAAAACTTACAGGACACAGGATTATATTTTACTTTGGAATTCTTATTCCCTCTGCAGGATGAAGAATGCCTGGCATTAATTATATATATTTAAATATAACTATATTTAAAAGAGTATTTTTATAATTTATTGCCTTGCTATTTAGATGTGTTCAGTTTTACTAAAAAAATTTTTTTGAGACAGGGTCTCCCTTTGTAGTTCAGGCTGGCTCTGAGCTGACTATGTAGCCCAGGCAAGCCTCAAACTCAGCAATCCTCCTGCCTCTGCCTCCCAAGTGCTGGGATTACAGGCGTGAGCCACCACGCCCAGCACTGTGGTATGTGGTATTGATTGCTGGTGGGTGTGAGTCTCCACGCCCAACACTGTATGTGGTCACTGGGGATTGAACTCAGGACCTTGCACTTGCGAGGCAGGCGCTGGAACTGCTGAGCTAATCCTCCAGTCCATTTTACTAAATTTTTTCAATGTTTCATTGAAATCAAAGTTTTATTTTTATTTGAATTGTTTGTATGAGGTTAATTTCATATGGCTGCATAATTTACATGATTTTATACAGTTATCAACAATTTGTATTTCTTTCTCTTGAAGGAACCTGTTCAAAATTATTTTATTGACTCTTGCAAAAGAAAGATCCTGAAAATCATGATAGTGTATACTGTATAAAAAATGTAGTTAATGACTATAATATAGGTACATCCACTTGCATCACAAATTTTTATTCATGATAATAATTCAATTTCTTTATAGTTTATATAAAAATGCCTGTAAAAAGGAAAAATATCCTCTGATATATCAACATTTTTTACTAATTGGAAGATATTCATATTTTTAAAAAAACAAATGATAGGTCAAATTTTATCCAGGATTTGACTTTATATGGATATAATCCATTCTCATATAACAACATAATTTCTTACAGAAGAAATAGTATAAATTGAAAAACTACACCAAATAGCTAAACCAAAGCAGACTTCAGAAAATAAACATGCTAATTCATAATGGTAAATGTCTTTAGGCTTTTAAAATGTTCATCCATTTTAACTGTAGTAATCAAGATAATTTAGTAACAATTATTTTAGCAACAAGCAGCTCACATTACCAAAGGGAGTGGAATTAGATCACACAATATTTTCATCAGTGGCCCCAACTCACATCTCTAGCTTTTCCTGTAATGTTTTGATTTTTTAAAATTTTTGTTAGTACGTGTTTGCTGTGCATAATGTTTCCATTCCTTGGGTGGAGTTGGTATATATATGTAATGCATCTTCATCCCTTTTTAAAGTCCTTTTCCCTTCCCTCCCTCCCCTTCCCTCCCCCTTCCTCTATGTCTTGATTTCCTTCTCTTTTGATGAAGATCTTTCTTCCTAAACACTATTACCGATCTTTTATTTTGCTCTTTATACTTTGTGTCTCTTATACAAGAGAAATGATGTGATATGTAGGCTTGTGTGTCTGATTTATTTCAGTTAACAATATGGTCTCAAGGTGCATCCGTTTTCCTACAAATGGATAGTTTATCTTTCTTTATGGCAGAGTGGTACTTCACCATGTGTAAATATCACATTTTCTTCACTGATTCGTTTGTTGTGGGCATATAGCTTGATTCCAAGGCTTAGTTTCTGTGAATTGTGCTGTCCCTTGTTAGCACATATATCGCCTTTAAAGAAACATGCAAATGTGTTGTACTATAGAATTATTCCTCTGGGCAAGGGGTTCCTTGTCGCTCTATCAGTGCTTTTCGGTTCTTTTCCTTCACTTCCTAAGGTTTCCCTGAAGAGTAGCCCCAAGAGTGGCTAACACAATCAAGGAAACAAGTGGACATCTGGGAGTCCATGTCTCTTAATTTAATAAAATGTGGATTTCTGGCCTTTGCACACTGGTATGACATGTCACTGTCACTGTACAGGACCAGCCGAGGATAACTTCGGTGACCTGAATGCCCAGGAAAGATGAAAGTAGAAGAGCAGGATTGAGTAAATTTGTCATTATTTACCTGTGGGGCAAGGCTATCAAACTTATTCCTATCCAGTAAAAATTTAAAATTTGCATTAGGTTTTTCCTAATAATATTCTAAAAGACTTCACATAGGTTATTTACATGATTTGAATTGTTCTTGCTTTCTTCTTCTTTCTTTTTACAAGATTTATTTTTTGTACGAAAGTCATAAAAAGCATTTTAAAAAGCATATATATATATATTCAACAAATGAATAGATTTCTTACATAATTAAATTTATTTTCAGCTGTTTAAAAAATTAGTATCTGTTTTTCTTTTTGGGACTTTTGGGAGTTCCCTAACATATGTTAGGGTTAATCTTATGTTAATTGACCAAAATCACTAATGGTAAAAAGTAAAGGAGAGAAGGTACTGACCGACATGGAAGAACTTTAAGAAGAGTGTTCTTAGTCTGGGAAGTGTGTGGCATTAGAAATCTAAAGGCTGTTAGGCAGCCCCTGTTTCCATTTCTCATCGAATCCTTATAGGCTTTATTCTCCTTGGCTAAGTGTCAGGTGGTCAGACTTAGAAGTATGGTGAGATGCACTGGCAGACCTACGGTCCAAGTCACAGCCCCTCTACCAGTGCCCATGAGAGAAACAGTGGGAGATAATCACCATCATCAGACCCGTGGACCCGGTGCTAGAGAGATTTATCTGGACTACACGACTGGCCTAGAGTACCCTGCAGTCATCATTGGAAACTTCAGGAAATACGTGAACCTTCTCAATTTGTTCCAGGCTTGTGACACTAAGCAAGAAACCGAGACTAGAGTGGACAGTGACATGCAGAGCTGGTTTGTGCTGCCACTGGGACGTTGCTTAACACAGCCTAGGATCCTGTGGAAGGAATCTTTCATTGCCATTAGCAACTGTCTGTCTCCTGAAAAATGCACAGGGCTTATTCTTGTTTTTCTTTCTTTTTTCTGAAATGTAGCTTTGAGGTTCTGCCATGCACACCTGGGATTGTAATATGTCATGTGGGGAGAGTCCCCTGCAGCATTTGGAAATAGTACTAAGTGTAATGCCTGGATGATCATGCTCTTCCAAGGAAGCCCCGCACATGCGTGTAATGAACAAGGGCACTTTTATTAGCACAGCAGGCAGTGGGTCTACCAATATTGGATTGGAGAAAAGTACAGACCCCTTTTAAGGGCATATCAGGTTACACACGGGAGGGGGACCTAAACCTTCTAGTAATTGGTTAACAGTTTGATCTATCATACTTATTGGGTGGTCATTGGTAGAGGAGGAACAGGCAATGCAGAGTCATCTTGTGGGAGGGCTAGCAAAGGAAATCTGTGGTGGGAACAGGTCTGGGGTCCCCTCAGGCTACCAGGAGATTGGTGTTACTTGGCAACCAGCATGAGCAGAGACCTTATTGGTTTGCTTAGTTTTTCAGGGAACTTTACACAATTAACACAATTAGCAAGTTGTCACAAGTTTTTTTTTTTTTTTTTTTTTTTTTTTTTTTTTTTTACAGAATATATATCACATTTGCACAGGATGTTTTTACAAAGCACAAAGTTAGTTCACATTTTAAACGCCAGATAGGGGTGATTTGTAAAATGAAGATTCTTTGGTCCCAACACTAAGCAAATGACCTTTTCAGCAACATGTACAGAACTATGTGCAACACTACTGGGGCACACGGGACCTTTTTGCAGTCTCCCCACCTCTCTCCTCTTGCTGATGCCTTAGCACTGAGCATCCTCGGGAGGAGCCAGGGGCAGGTCTCTCTAAGACCTCACATTCTTGCTATGAGGCTGCTAAAGGATTCTGTTGCTAATCTTCTGCTTGGTTTGAAGGTACATTTTCAGAATTTTTCTATGATTTTGAGGTGTCTTTACCCCTCAGATTTCACTAAAAAAACTTCTCACTTTGGAACACAAAGAAAAGAGTAACAGGAGAAAACATTGGTTGGATGATGTTGGGTCACATGATCATCCCTGCACCCACCACTGTGGCCCTCTGATTCTGTGATTGGATAAAGTGATCAAGAGAAGCACGTGGCTCTGCCCAATCACCACTGCAGGCGGCAGCCGAAGAAAAGCAGTTCCTTCAAGTAGAGCTTACTATGTTAAAAAGGTCAGGCCTTCCAATCAGAAGCTCTTACACAGAGGCTTTGTTTCTAAAAACGAACATTAAATGCTGCCTGGCTGCATCAGAAATACTGCAAAGGTAGAATGCTGCAAATAAATCTATCAAAATGGAGGAGGAAAGGAAGTGGGAGTCTTGGAATTTCATACTTAAGATGCCTATTGCCTTTGGCATGTTGCTAAAATGGTCTGGTCCTCTGGGCCTTTATCTGTGAAGTGAGCCCAAATGACTACATTATAGTTTTGTTTTAAAGTCTGGGAAGCAGAAACCATATTTGCATACCGCCTCCGGGGTCTAGTTCACAGTATAGGCTCAGACGGTGGTTACCACTGTTGTTATTGGTTGTTGCTGTGAGATTATGCAATGGAAACACTTATCCTGGTTTTCTTCCAGCAAGGCACAATCTATCTGAACCTTCTGCTGAGACTGGGTAGTTTCTTTTCTTCTTTTTAAAAATTTTTCCATATTGCAGCACAAAGATAACTATTCCACGATGTGCAAAAATACACACATGCCTGCTTCTTTTGCTTCTCTCATCTTTTCCTCTAAGTTTCTACTTTCTGCTTCTGTTTTCCTTTTTGTCTCTGTTTTAAGGCTTTCCCATGTTCCATTTCTTTTCCATCTTTTCCGGGCCAGGGCGGACTCTTCCTACTGAGGGATGTCAGTGCTCTTTCAAGTTTCCGGCACAGTACAGCTGATTACATGAAGCCCATGAAGCTTCAAACACTAGGATCTGATCACAAATGAGGTATTTCGAATCCTGACAACCTATTTCTTCTGGGATATGAAAGGAACGTTGTGGTTAATTATATGGAAAAGAGTTGTACACTAAACTTGACTGCTTGCTCCCAGAAATCATATTGACAGAGTGCTTTAGACAGAGTTCAGAGAAAGTGGTTTTAAAGATGAAAAGGACAGGGCCGGAGGGTTAGCTCAGTGGTTCCAGCACCTGCCTCGCAAGCGCAAGGTCCTGGGTTCAATCCCCGGTAACCACGTACA
>PVIC010036069.1:0-18945 GCA_004025085.1 Thryonomys swinderianus
TTGCCAAGAGAATCCCCACTCCCAAGTGAAACCTCACAAGGCTGACCTTTACTGTCTGCATTTCAATTCATATTCTGACCTTCCGAGCTTCCATTAAGAGTCTCTCATCAAACTTCTAGAGCTTCCCTAGCCTGTTTCTCCAAACCTTTCCATAAAGCAATTCCAAAGGCTTTGGGAACCACAACAGTGACCCTCCCTACTCCTGGAGCCACTTATCTGTATTAGTCACTCTTCCGTCACTGAAACAAAATAACCAACACACACAAGTTGAAAGAGGAGAGATTTGTTTGGCTCGTAGTTTCCATTGGGTTCAATCCAAAGTCAGCCAACCCTAAGGCAGAAATGGCATGGTAGAAGGGGGTGGCAGAGGACAACTGCTCATCCCATGACATCCAGAAAGCAGAGAGAGAGAGAGAAATGAATAGCTGGGAGGAAAAACAGTACTTTCCAGGTCATGGCCGAAGTAATGGTTCTCTTCTGGCTAGGCCCCAATTCCTACAGTAATGGTACATTGAACTATTGAACTCATCAAAGGATGAATCTACTGATGAGTGTGGTGTCCCCATGAGCCAATCACCTTTGAAAAACCTGATACTTTGGGGAAAATTTTACTTCTAAAGCATATGGATGGGTTGGTATATTTTGAACAAGTCCCAAGTCCAGGAGGAGAGTGAAACACCTGAGAACAGTCATGGAGGTGCTCCCAGGCAGTTTGAGAAACTGATGTAGGAGTTTCATAAGCTTGAGCCCAGTCAGGACAACTGAGACCTCCTCTCAAAAACACAAGGGCTGGAGATGTAGTTAAGTGTGAAGGTCCCAGGTTCAAACCACCCCCCTCCCCAAGAAAAAGGTTCAGAATACTCAAAACAGAAACCTAGCATCTTGAACCATCCATGTGTGCCCTTAACCTGTACTTCAGGTAAGGAATCTGACTCTTAGGAGAAGTTGTGACTTGTTTGTGGCTACCCATTTGTGGTTACCCATTTGGTTGGTGATCTGGAACCAGGTCCTCAGGCTGGCCTGCTCTGGGGTAAAGGTTTGATACAGGAATGTTTTATGAATTTAAAAAAATTATTGGACTGGAAATTTAGCTCAGTGGTTCAGATGCCTTCCTAGTAAGCACAAGGTCTGGATTTCAATCCCTGGTAACCACATACAACAATACTGGGCATGGTAACTCATGCCCACCAGTAATCAGTACCACATACCACAGTGCCAGGCGTAGTGGCTGATGCCTGTAATCCTAGCATTTGGAAGTCAGAGGCAGGAGGATTGCTAAGTTCAAGGCTTGCCTGGGCTACAAAGCGAGACCCTGTCTCAAAAAAAATAATTTATTAAAAAATTTTTATTAGTATATTTGCAACACATAATGGTTACATTCATTGTGGGGTGTTCGTATATGTATATAACATACCTTGATTCCTTTTTTAACCCCTTACCCTCTCCTCTCTTCCCCCTTGCTTCCCTTTGCTTCCTCCCTCCTTCAGTTCTATGATTTGATATTTTCTCCTTTCTTCCCTCCCTTCCATTCTCTTCCCTTTCTTCTGTGTTGGAGAGTGAGCCCAGGGCCTTGTATAAACTCTAGAGTATGGGCTGGAGGGTTAGCTCAGTGGTTCCGGCGCCTGCCTCGCAAGCGCAGGGTCCTGAGTTCGATCCCCGGTAACCACATAGAATGCTGGGCATGGAGACACGCCCACCAACAATCAACAGTGCATACTACAATGCCGGACGTGGTGGCTCACGCCTGTAATCCCAGCACTCGGGAGGTAGAGGCAGGAGGATTGCTGAGTTCGCGGCAGCTTGCCTGGGCACCATAGTGAGCTCAGGGCCAGCCTGAACTACAAAGCGAGATGCTGTCTCAAAAAGCAAAAAAAAACAAAAACAAAAAAACTCTAGAGTATGTTGCTGTGTCTCAAACCTGATCAGTATAAATGAAAACAAAGTTAAAAGTTTTTCAAATTGGGCCGGAGGGTTAGCTCAGTGGTTCCAGCACCTGCCTCGCAAGTGCAAGGTCCTGAGTTCGATCCCCGGTAACCACATATAATGCTGGGCGTGGAGACTCATGCCCACCAACAATCAACACCACATACCACAATGCAGGGCATGGTGGCTCACGCCTGTAATCCCAGCACTCGGGAGGCAGAGACAGGAGGATTGCTGAGTTTGCGGCGGCTTGCCTGGGCACCATAGTGAGCTCAGGGCCAGCCTGAACTACAAAGCGAGACCCTGTCTCAAAAAAAAAAAAAAAAGTTTTTCAAATTATATAATCTACCAAATTCTGAATTTAGCTAAATTGGTTTGGTAATCTTATTGTCAAAGAAGAACAAAGAAAGTTCCTCACATCTTGCTATGTCACTGTGGTTTAGGGCCATGCTGTTGCATTGGCAGGTCATGCACAGCATCACTGGTCCTGCTGAGAGGATGAGGGAGACTGAGAACCCTTGCCAGGTTGCATGCCCTGACACTGGGCAGTGACATGGGGAGGAATAGATTCCTATCCGAATCTAGCATAGGGTGAGGGAAGCACTTTTAGGTTGTTATCCTCTAGCAAAACTGAGCACCCATCCAGAGCAGGATCTCTTCCTGGTTGGAACGAAGATATATATTGAGTAATGTTTGTTTTGTTGCTTTAATTTGTTTAGCTGTGATCTTCAGCTAGTTAGGAGAGTGAGTTTTAAACTATGCAAAGTGGCAAACTTCCCCTCACACCTCTTGCAGATTTCTTGGGGTCTTCTCCCCTCCCCGGCCAATTCCCAGCACTTATCTCTTTGTCATCACTTGTGTGTCTCCTTCCAGCTGGTCACCCTTGCCACTTGCTTGATTTTTTTCTTCTTTTTCTTCTGAGACTCCCGAGATTACCAGTTTTGTTGAGAAGCCTTCTTTATTTCTATTCTCCCTGTTTGAGTTACACATCTGGTGAAGTGTCTTTGGGGAATCTGATGGCTGGGAGAGGCTTACCAAGCAACTTCATGTTAAAGAGCTCGTAGTTAAAATTATACATGTTTATTATAGTGTAAGTAGCACATTTTAAACTTGAATGATATTTTCCAGAATGGTCAGAAACTTTTACTTTCTGATTATGAAAGTATTTATGTCTCTTTTAATAAAAACCAGGCTATTATACAAAAATGAAAAAAAGTAAAAATTGCTGGTTTTCTCATTAGTTGGAGAGGATGATCACCATGAATAATTAGGTGTATATTGTTCTATCCTTGTTCCAGTGTGTGAAAAGTTACAGAAGTGGGATAATAAAAATGCTGTCCTTAACCCACCTATGAGTATGAGAGTGATTTTTGGAGTTATAAATATGGGTTTACACTGCTGCTTTCATAGCTTTTAATGGAAACCCAGAATCCAAGCAGAAGAGAGTGCAAGCTGTCCACACACAACTCTCCAGCTTCTCTGGTTGCCCTGCATAATAAACTCTGTCTTGCTTTTGTTTTTGTTGCCATTTTGAAATTGGTCTTCTGTTTCATGATTGAGTGGTAAAACTGAAGGCTTTGTTCTGGAAGAAAGAACTTTCTGAAAGAAAAAACTGATTCAGAATTTGTTATATCATGGTTTTGAATTAAATCTAATTAGGGAGTGTGCATTATTTCTGAGTGTAAAATAACTGGCAGAAGTTTGCACTGTGTTGGTTTGGGCACAAGGCAAAACTGTTGGTAGTCTTCACTCACTGTTTTGTTTTTAAACTTACTATACAGTAAATTGACCTTTTTGGTGTACAGATCTGTGAATTTGTACACACACAGACACCCATGCACACTTTTTTTTTTTTTTTTGAGGCAGGTCTCACTTTGTAGTTGAGGCTGGCCCTGAGCTCACTATGTAGCCCAGGCAAGCCTCGAACTCAGCAATCCTCCTGCCTCTGCCTCCTGAGTGCTGGGGTTACAGGCATGAGCCGCCACACCCGGCACTGTGGTATGTGGTTTTGCTTGCTGGTGGGCTTGAGTCGCCACACCCAGTACTGTATATGGTTACCAGGGATCAAATTTACGAGGCAGGCGCCAGAACCACTGAGCTAAATCTTAGTCTCCACACACTTTAATTTAGCCAGTGTCACAGTGATCCAGAGCAGCCTCATCAAAACATTTCTGTCTTCTCCTTTCTAGTTTCACCCATCCCTTGACAACCACTCATCTGTTTCTCATGTCTATCCTTTTGTCTTTTCAAGAATTGCATAGAAATGGAATCACAGAGTATGTAGTTTTGAGACCATCTTTCCATGATATAAAGCATTAACTCATGCTGTGTTTTTTTTTTCTTTTTTTTTTGAGACAGGGTCTCGCTTTGTAGTTCAAGCTGGCTCTGCGCTCACTATGTAGCCCAGGCAAGCCTCGAACTCAGCAATCCTCCTGTCTCTGCCTCCCAAGTGCTGGGATTACAGGTGTGAGCCACTACACCTGGCCTCATGCTGTGTTTTGTCAACAGTTCATTTCTTTTCAGAGCTGAGTATTTTCCATTGTAGATAGGTACCTCAACCCCTCCCTTGCCCCTCTATTTCTTCCTTCATTCATTTTGGGATTGCATCATATCTGTAGGTTAATTTGTGGTGAATTGATAAATCTGATGTTAGCAGTATATTTTTTCTGTAGCTGGTCTGTTTCAGGCTGAGAAAGTTATTTTTCTTCCAAGTTTGCTTGTAGGAGACCAGATAATGAGGATTGAGGCCTAATTGACCTCTATGAAGTTTTTCCCAAAGGAGGAAAAACAGCAAGCTGAGCCTCTTTGGTGGTATGCAGGCCTGCTTCCAGAGAAGAGTCCATACAGCTGAGACCTGGATGTTTACCTGAGTACATGCTGCACATAACAAGAGGCAGATGAATCTTTTCTTAACCTAATTGCTTGCTCCTGTGTTTAAATGAATAAAAGCAAGGTGAGCAAAGAGCCTCTGGACCCCTCATTCCAGATTATCTTTGTGTCCTTTGTCCTCATCCTGTCGCCCCACACACACACAGCTTGGGATAAATGTGGTGCCTGCATTTGCTAACAGCCCTTACAATGAATGCATGTTGAATTTTGTCAATTTTTTTCCTGCATCAATTGGTATACACGTAATTATGTGGGTTTTTTTTTTCCTGGTACCGGGGATAGAACTCAGGCCCTTGGGCATCCAAGGTTGGCGTGGTACCTCTTGAGCTAAATCCCCAGCCCCAATCATGTAGCTTCTTTTTCTTTGAGCAGCTATTATGGTGGAATATATCTATTGATTTTTACAAACTGTACAAATCTTCCTGACCCCAGTAGAACTCACAATTGGCTGTATTATTCTCTTTTTTTTTACATTCTGTTAGATTTGATTTTCTAGACTTTGTTGGATATTTTTCTGTCACTGTTCATGAAGAATATTGGTCGGTAGTGTTCTTTTTTTGGTAGTACCAGGGAACGAACTCGGGTCCTGTGCTTCCAAGGTAGGTGTGGTATCACTTGAGCTATATCGCCGGCCCTGTAGTGTTCTTTTCTTAAACTGTATAAACTATCTTTACTACTTGGGAGAATTTTTATGGTTGTGGCTTTCGATATGTGTCCCTATTCTTGTCATTTGAGAGCTGTTTGTGTAGAGTTTGTTGTTGTTGTTTTATAGTACTGGGGATAAAACTCAGGCCTTTATGCTTGCAAGGTAGCCATGGTACCAATGAGCTAAATCTCCAGCCTGTGTAGAGTTTTTTGTAGTTTTCCCCTATTATCTTTTCAACTTTTGTGGATATTTGTAGAAATAGCCTCTTATATTTCTGATAATTGACAGTTTTATCAGGCTGGTAAAGTACACCAATTTTTTTTTTAATTTTCTGTTTTTTCCATTTGATTGGTTTCAGTTATGTACTGTATTTCCTTTCATGTTCTTTGATATTACTTTGCAATTCTGTTTTTAAGATGAATGTTTATATTGTTGATTTGAGATCTTGTCTCTTCTGTCTTCCAATTCTGGGGATCAAATCTACAGCTTTACACATGCTACATAAATGTACTACCACTGAACAAAGCCCCAAGTCCTTAATATTTTATTTAGAGACAGGCTTATTCTACTTTGCCTGGTCTGGCTTTGAACTTGACTCCTCCTGCCTCAGACTCCCAAATTGCTGGGATTACAGAGGTATGCCTCCACAGCTGGCTGTTCTTCATTTTTTCTACATAAGCATTCAGTGTTAGAAACTTCTCTCTAAGCATTGTGTTAGCTGCTTCTCACAAAGTTTGATAAGTTGTGTATTTATTTTCATTGATCTCAAAATTTTTTTTTTTTTTTTTTGAGACAGGGTCTCGCTTTGTAGTTCAGGCTGGCTCTGAGCTCACTATGTAGCCTAGGCAGGCCTGGAACTCAGCAATCCTCCTGTCTCTGCCTCCCAAGTGCTGGGATTACAGGTGTGAGCCACGATCTCAAAATATTTTTGAGACTTCTTTGACTTATTGGTTATTTAGAGTATGTTGTATAACTGACAGTTGTCTATGCATTTTTTTAAACAAATGTCTAATCAAGTCTTTGCCTATTTTTAAACTGGGATTGTTGCAGGAATTCTTTCAGATTCTGTATAATAATCCTTTCTAACAGTTAAATGACTTCCAAGTATTTTCTCCCTCTTCATGGTCTGCCTTTTTATTCTATTAATTCTGTCTTTTGATGCACGGAGGTTTTAAATTTTGAGTACTATTTAACTGTTTATTTTTGTTGTCTAAGCTTTTAATGTCTATATTAGTCTGCTTTCCTGTTGGTGGACAAAACACCTGACACTAACAACTTAAAGAAGAGACTTTCTTTTGGCTCATGGTTTCAAAGGATTCAGTCTGTGGTTAGCTCACTCCACCACAGAAAAATCATGATAGAAAAGTGTGGTGGACTAAAGCTGCTTAGTTCATGGAGGCCAGGAGGCAGGACACAGGGGAAGAGGACTGGGGATGCATTATCTAAGGGCAAACCTCCAGTGACCCATTTCCACCTGAGCTGACTTCCTAACACACATTCAGCTGCAAACATCAGTGAGCAAGTAGCTGGGATTAGCAGTGTATACTATGGTGCCCAGGTAGTATCTTCTGTTTCTTTGCTGAGATTGTCTTTCCATTCATTTTCTTGGTTCTTTGTGTGCCAGGTAATTTTGGTTGATATCATTATACCATGGCTATTTGATTATTTTGTTGTGAGAGCCTGGTTTTGTTTATATCTTGTGAAGAATGCTGATTTTATTCTGTTTTGCTTTAGAAGGCAGTTGATGTTGACCAGCCTCGTAGGGACTGGAGATTCAGTATCTCTTTTTTTTTTTTTTTTTGAGACAGGGTCTTGCTTTGTAAGCTCAGGCTGGCCCTGAGCTCACTATGTAGCCCAGGCAAGCCTTGAACTCAGCAGTCCTCCTGTCTCTGCCTCCCGAGTGCTGGGATTACAGGCATGAGCCACCATTCCTGGCTCAGTATCATTTTTGTTTCAAAGCTTTTGCAATGCTATTTGACTCTTTCCTTTGTGTGTGGCACCAAATGGGCAGTTTAGGTCCTGAGTAGAGAACTATCCCATAGTTAAATTCTCAAGGTCTGTACTGTGCTGTTTAAGATCAGATCTATACATGTACAGCTTGGGGGTGAGCTCAGCAGTTTATAAACATTTATGAATTTGCCTTTTCCTTCTGCTTTCTCCTAGTTACTTTCTAGTTCCTTAGAATCCCCTTTGAGGTCCCTGTTCTAGGTCATGATGGGAGGACAGGGAGAAAGTTGATGTGTGTTAATCCACCATTATGGGACCCTGATTCCTCTGATGGTACAGGGAAAATCTCTTTCAGTGTCACTGACATCTGCAAATTGCCTGGGGTCAGGAATATAAGAGAGAGAGAGGAAAACATTTAGAAAGGAAAATAATACCTAGGACTTCTCTCATGTTTGTGAGGTAGGAATCCTCTTGCCTAGGCAAACTAGATATATTGGCCTGGACACTTTCAGTCTATACATAGTTTCCATTTCTGGATTTGAGGATATGGGCATCCAAACTGGAGACACTTTGCAACCTGACTGTTGTTAGAGTGCTTTGAACTCAGATCATTTTCACCATCTGCCCACTACCATTAACTTTTCAGAGTCTTGCTCTCAAAATCCCCAGGGATTATTTCCAGGGTCGAGAGTGCATTCAACAAGAGATTGGCTGGAGTTTACCTTCCTCATTAACTGAACTGGAAGCCTAAAATTGCAATATTTGGGTACTAATTTGTTTTTATTGTCTGTAGCAAATAGACTGCTGTTTGCCTACTGAATTACTTAGACTAGAAATAAATCACAGAGCTGTAATATTTTTATTTATTTTTATTTGTTTTGCTTTTATGATAAGCAAATGTTTTAATTATCACTCTGGGATATCACTGGCATGTATAAGGAATCATATAAGAGTATGTATTTTAATAAAGTTTGGGCTTAATCTTTTCATATTAATGAATACACTTCTATTATGGATATGAAAACAGCATTCTAGAAGAGAAACATTTTAAGGACCCCTCTCCAAGACGCGCGCACACACACACACACACACACACACACACACACACACACACACACACACACAGCCCTGCACCAAAAATGAAGTCTTTTTGCTTCCTCCTTAACTGACTGGCATCCAACTTCTGCGTGAGGGACGTCACCAGGCCTGTTTTCACTTGACTGCCCTGCTCTTGCCTATTGTATATTCCTGTTGCTGAATCTTTGACCCTTAAGTTTATGCAGGTTAGAGTCCACTTGTGGCTGATGTTGCAATAATTTTGTACTTTATCATTGTGCACACTAAGAATCTCAAGTCTCTTTTTTTATAGGGCAAGTGATAAAACAGGTTTGCATTTTTTTCAAGTAATTCTAGAAACTTAAAGGGCTTTCACCTGAGCCTGTGGCCTAAACTGATGTGGAATGGAAACTGTCACCCTTTGGATAGGGGCCAGTTGCCTGTAGACATGGTTTAATGGTCTTACTGTGGATTCCATTCCTGGTTGCTAAGTCAGTCAATGCCCAGCTGTTATTTACTGTACATTCATAGGGCATAGGATGGGGAACCAGCTGGACATTATTTCTAAGAGTCCCGCCACTGTGCAGTGAAATGGAAATCAAGGAACAGGGCATGCGTGGAGCCCTTCCTTGGTCAGCACAGTTTGGAAGGGGAGGGGAGAGCTGACCATTGGCACAGGCCAGCAAGTAGTGAGTGCCAGGGAACTATGGAGAGGCAGAGTAATTTGGGAGGCCTTCCAGAGGCCGTTTGTATTACTGTTTTGCTTGTTTTTAAAATGCTTTTAAGGAGTTATACCAATTTAAGAAAAATAAAGCAAAATACTAGTGAGTTAAAAGAAGAAAACAGATTTCCTGAAATCCTAACAGTCAGAGATGACCACTATTCACATTGTGAACAACAATTTTGTCTGTGTATTTATCAACATGTGTCACATGTGCTGAGGGTAGAACCCAGGGCCTCATGCATGTTAAGCACATGCTCTGCCACTGAGCGATATCCTCAGCCCTTTCCCTCCACTTTACTGACCTCTGGCAACCAATGATCTTAGTTCTATCCTTACAATTTTGCCTTTCCCAGAGTGTCACAGAAGTAGAATTATTATGTATGGAGCCTTTTAAATCTGGCTTTTTTTCATTTATCATAGTTCCTTTGAGACCATCCTTGTTATGTATATCATATTGTCCCTCTTTATTTCTGAGTAATTCCATTTTATGGATGTACCACTTCTTGATTATCCATTCATCCATTCATCCACTGAAGAACATTTGTATTGTTTCTACTTCTGGGTGATCTTGAATAGAGCTGCTGTGAACATTTACATGCAGGTGTTTGTGTGATCATAATTTTCATTTCCCTAAAGTAATGCCTAATAGTAGGATTGTTGGGCTATGTAGTTTGTTTAATTTTATGAGAATCTGCCAAAAGCCAGGTGTGGTGGTGCACGCCTGTAACCCCATCATTTAGAAGATCAAGGTAGGAGGATTGCTGCAAATCTGAGGCCAGACGGGGCTACATAGTAAGTTCAAGGCTAGTCTGATCTGCACAGCAAGATCCTTTTGCAAAAAACAAGACAAGACAAAATCTACCTAGCCATTTTCAGAGGGGCTGTACCATTTTCACCAGTGTGTGTGATGGTCCATTGCTTTTCATCTTAGCCATCACTTGGTAATTATTTGTTATTTAATAAGTTATAAGCAGGGCCAGAGGGTTAGCTCAGTGGTTCCGGCGCCTGCCTCGCAAGCGCAAGGTCCTGAGTTTGATCCCTGGTAACCACATATAATGCTGGGCGTGGAGACACGCCCACCAACAATCAACACCGCATACCACAATGCCGGACATGGTGGCTCACGCCTGTAATCCCAGCACTCGGGAGGCAGAGACAAGAGGATTGCTGAGTTTGCGGTGGCTTGCCTGGGCACCATAGTGAGCTCAGGGCCAGCCTGAACTACAAAGCGAGACCCTGTCTCAAAAAGCAAAAAAAAAAAAAAAAAAAAAAAAGTTATAAGCAGTCTACTGGGTGTGAAATGGTATATGAATGTGGTTTTAATTTATATTCCCTAGTGGCTCATGCTTACTTGCCATCTCTATCTTTTTTGTGATGAGTTTGTTCATACCTTTTATCTACTCATTTATTGCGTTTTCTTATTATAGAAATTGGAGGTTTTATATATTCTAAATATGTTCAGCATTCTTTAAAAATTTAGCTTTTGGATATGGAAAATTTCAAATACTATAGAATAGTGAAGAAAAGAGTATAACAAATCTTCATGTACCAAGCACCATGCATTCTTGTTTCTTCACCTCTTCTCTTTTTGTTATAATATTTTAAAGAATTCTCAGGTATCTTCACTTTTCAAATGTAAACTGTAAATATGTATTTCTACCAACTAGAGCTTTTTTCAAAGGATGCATCTATAGTGTCAATAACACATCTAAATAATAATTCCATAATATCATCTAACTAATATATGTTTCTTTTCTCCAGTGATCTAAAAATTCCTCTTTGAGCTCAAGTGGTACTGTGCCCGCCTTGGAATCACAAGGGCCTGGGTTCGACCCTTGGTACTGCCAAAAAAAAAAAAAGCCCTCGTTTGAATTAGGATTTAAGATCAATAAGTTCCATTTGGTCGATATATTTAAGTCTCCTTAGATCAGTAACAGCCCCTTCTCCTTCTGTACTGTTTGTTGAAGAGATGAGGTCTTCTGTCACATAGATGAACCACACTTCAGTTATTGATGGTGGTCTCCTTTTAGCATGATTCTGACTTGGTCCTCTCTTTCTCTCTCTCTCCTTCCCTGTACACAGATGATAAGAAAGCTGTATCTGTGTACTGTGTGTGTCTAGCTGCAGTCCTATCAGCAGGCAGCAATGAGACTAAGAGACTAAGATTTAATGTGAATAGATTGATGGGTAGGTGCTTGATCCATTTGGTTAAAATTCTTCCTCAATTTTTTAATTAATAACTTTAACAGATAGATGATTGTGACACAGATCAGTCATTTCTAATGGAGATGAGGTGAGATTTTTGCGTCCTCTATGGACATTGGCAGTATCTAAATGGGCTTTTGGTTGTGATCACTTAGGAGTGGTTGAGTACTCACATCTGCTGGATGGAGGCCAGGGAGGCTGCTAAGCACTGTATAGTGTACAGGACAGCCTGTCACAGCAAAGAATAATCTAGTCCCAGATGTGAGAAACTTTGTTCTGGAGTACAGCAGGGGAGTCAGAATTTTGAAAAACTTTTCAGATGAACCAACTACATGAGCCATTGGTGTAGAGCAGGGGCTATAGGAAATAAGAGGTAAAACTGGTTTGTGGTAAACAGAGAGCCACCCGAAGCTTTAGTGAAGGAAGAATGACTCAAATAAGGGTTAAGAGGATGACTTTGATGAGTGAATAGATGAAATACAGTATTTCTTGGTTGAATCTAGCAAAGTTTATGTTCTTTAGTTTTTAGGTGCACTGAGAGACTCAGGTCTCCGAGACCTAAATTTCAAAATAGTGCTTTTCTAATGATGATGTTCTTTCCTTTTTTTTAGCTGGATTTTTTTTTTTGTTTTGTTTTGTTTTCTTTTTTTTGGAGACAGGGTCTCGCTTTGTAGTTCAGGCTGTTCTGAGCTCACTATGTAGCCCAGGCAAGCCTCAAACTCACAGGAATCCTCTTGTCTCTCCCTCCCAAGTGCTGGGATTACAGGTGTGAGCTACCATGCCTGGCATTATGGTGTGTGGTACTGATTGCTGGTGGGCCTGAGTCACCAAGCCTGGTATTGTTCGTAGTTACTGGGGATCGAACTCTGGACCTCGTGCTTGGGAGAGAGACGCTGGAGCCACTGAGCTAAATCCTTGGGCCTGAAGAGTGGATTTTTAACGTCAGTACAGACTTGTGGAATTTTATGCATTTAATATATGTCAACATTTATTAGTTTATTAAGAATTTGTTTTGAAGTAATTTCAGACTTATGGGAAAGATTGCAAAAATAGTATAAAATAATATGTACTTTGAGCTTTTACCTGGATTTGCCAAATGTTAATTTTTTGTTACATTAGCTTTATTCTTTCTCTCTATTCTATGTATGTATGCATTTATATAATGTTTTAAGACTTTTGCAGAATACAACCCAGACTTGATCCTTCTTTATCCCTAAAGACTCAGATCCTAAAGAGAAAGCTACTTGCTGATAGTCACAGTGTAATTGTCCCAATCAGGAAATGAACATCGATTCACTTGTAATTAGTTAGGCTATAGACCTTATTCGTGTTTTCCCTCATTGTCCTGAAACCCCTCTTTTTAGTACCAGAAAGTTCTGGTTTGAATGTTGCAGTTAGTTGTCATGTCTCTTTAATCTCCTTGAAGCTGGAATAGTTCTCAGCCCTTATTTTTCATGCCATTGACATTTTGGAAGAGTACAAGCCAGTTATTTTGTAGAATGTCCCACAATTTGGGTTTGTTTGACGTTTTCTTCTGTTTGGATTCTGGTGATTTTGTGGTACCATCAGGAATTCCACAGAAGTGATGATGCATTTTTTTTAGTGCATCATGTCAGAGGCAAATGAAGTAGTTTTTTTTTTTTCCATTAGTGGGGATCTTTAATCTGCTTAAATTGACATCTGCCAAGCTTCTCCACTGTCAAGTTGCTGTTTTTCCTGTATAGTTAATAATTTTTTTTTTTTTGAGGCAGGGTCTTGCTTTTTAGTTCAGGCTGGCTCTGAGCTCACTATGTAGCCTAGGCAAGCCTTGAACTCAGCAATCCTCCTGTCTCTGCCTCCCAAGTGCTGGGATTACAGGCGTGAGCCACCACACCCGGCAGTTAATTTTTTAGTGAGAGATACTTTTGGACTATGTAAATATCTTTTAGAACTTAGCAAACTTTCACTCATTTATCTCACTACCCATTGAAGATTCTTGCCTGGATCAAGTTTTGTGGTACTATCAAGTACATTGCCAAAAATGCCTAGTATAAATCTGTCCTTCCTTTTATACTTACTGATTGATTTTTCTTGACTATAAGGAAGAGTTTTGCTGTCTCTCCTGCTTAGTTATATTCATATGGACTCATAAATTTGGATTTTATTCATAAATCTTAATAACTAACTCTCCACACACCTCTCTCATGCTGGGGATTGAACCTGAGTCCTTGCACATGCTGAGTACAAGTTCTATCATTGAGCTACATCCCCAGGCCCCATTATTTTTTTTGATGCTAATATTGGCCTGAACTTGGCCAATGTGGGCTCCTTTGAACTATTTCCTTACCCCTTAGATAACATTCTCCATTCTCTGAGCACAAGATGTTCAAGTACATGTGGGCTTTCTTACCCTAGTCCTGGAATTCTCCACGACCCCTAGGTCTTTGAAGTGAAAAGTGGGTGTGTACATATGTGCATGTGTGTTTGTGTGTGTATTTATGTAATTTGTATAGAAATTTTCCTGCCTGGACCTAAATTAGCCATTTCATCAAGAAACTTTTGTTCTCTCTAGTAGGAAACAATACTTAGAGATATCGTTCTGGGCACTGAAGGGTCTTATTATTGCTGAGTTACTTCTAGGCCTTTTTGGTGCTTTTTTTTTTTTTGAGACAGAGTCTGTGTAGTTTAGGCTGGCTTCAAACTTGCAGCATTCCTCCTGGCTCCGGGCATGTATCTGAGTTTCTGTTGGACCTTTCACCACAACCACATATTTATGACATTGACTATCATTTACTTACTTACTTACTTAGGTTTTTGGAGACAGGTGCTCACTACATAATTCAGCTACTCTTGAACTCACTTTGTAGCTCAGGTTAGCCTGGAACTTGAAGCAATTCTCCTCTCTCAACCTCCTGAATGCTGGCATTACAGGTGTACACCACCACACCCAGCTGACTACCATTTATTTGATATTTACTACATACCAGACATGGTGCTAAGTATTTTATATTTTATCTTTGCAGCAAACCTGTCAGATCCTAATTGTCCTTTAGTCCATTTTACAGACGAGTAAGTAGGAAAAAACATCCACTTTACAATTTACAAAATGGAGGCTCAAAGAGGAAAAATCCAATGTCACAGAGCTAACAGGTGGCAGTGCAGAGATCAGAGCCCAGGGGTGTTGGATTCCAGAGTTCTAGCTCTTAAATCGCTGTGCTAAGTGGTGATGCCATTCCAAGTTAGGGAAGTGGTTTTTTGCACTCACATTTGTGAATGTATGAGGATGTTGGGTAGAGATGCCCATTCTGAAAGAGGGGAAGTCTGAGTCCAGTTTGGGCAATTTAGCAAGGCTCAGTCTCATAATAAAAAAGGGTTGGGAGCCAGGCATGGTGGCTCATGCCTGTAATCCCAGCACTTGGGAGAAAGAGGCAAGAGGATTGCTGTGAGTTTGAGGCTTGCCTGGGCTACATAGTGAGCTCAGGGCCAGCCTGAACTACAAATTGAGACCCTGATTCTGTCTCAAAAGGGTGGGGTGGGAGTATAGCTCAGTGGTAGTGTGCTGCTTGTCTAGCATGCAGGAGACTTTGCTTCAACACTGCAAGAAACAACCTGTCCAACCCACAAAAAACCAAAATGAAACAAAACAAAAGACCAGGGTTGGAGGATTAGCTCAGTGGTTCTGGCGCCTGTGCAAGGTCCTGAGTTCGATCCCCGGTAACCACATACAATGCTGGGCATGGAGACTTACGCCCACCAGCAATCAATACCACATACCACAGTGCCAGGCGTGGTGGCTCACGCCTGTAATCCCAGCACTCCAGAGGCAGAGACAGGAGGATTGCTCACTTCTAGGCTTTCCTGGACTACATAGTGAGCTGAGGGCCAGCCTGAACTACAAAGCGAGACCCTGTCTCAAAAAAAAATACAAAAAAAACCCCACAAAGACCAACTACCAAATCCTGTTCGTCACAGAATGGAATAAAGATTAAATTGGGTAGGGGTGATGTACACCTGTAATCCCAGCTACTGGGGAGTCTGAGGCAGGAGGTTCACAGTTTGAAGCCAATTTGGGCAACATCGTGAGATGTATTTCAGAGAAAACAAAACAAAACCAACACACAAGAACGAAGGCTGATGATGGTAGCATCTGCCCAAGTACAGTATTTGACCCAGGGGAAGGCCTCAGCAGGAGGTTTTTTTTTTTTTTCCAAGAGAACTACAGTCTCACACACTCTAGGGCTCACTGCCTCTGGAGTTGGGGACACCTTACAAACACATGCTTAATGGTCCCCACATCTGTGGAGTAAGCATAGAGGGATCATAGACTTTAGGCACTGCCCTCCCACTCCCTGCGTGCTGATGCCCATTTCCTTGCTCTTCCTTCTCAGGGGAACCAGGCGAGAACCTCCCTCAGTCTGGCTGATGGTGCAGAGGTTTGGGGCAGTCAGGGCTGTGGCCCCTGTGAGTGGTCCTTCCTAGTTTCTGCCTGCCCTTTAGGGTGTGCAGTTCACTTTTGCGCCCTAAACTAATCTTTTTTTTTTTTTTTTTTTTTTTTTTTTGGGACAGGGTCTCGCTTTGTAGTTCAGGCTGGCCCTCAGCTCACTATGTAGCCCAGGCAAGCCTTGAACTCAGCAATCCTCCTGCCTCTGCCTCCCGAGTGCTGGGATTACAGGCGTGAGCCACCACACCCCGCACTTGGTAGTTGGTACTGATTGCTGGTGGGCGTGAGTCACCAAGCCCAGCGTTGTATGTGGTCACTGGGATGGAACTCAGGACCTTGCTCTTGGGAGGCAGGCACCGGAACCACTGAGTTAAATCTCCGGCCCTGGAACCTAAACTAATCTTCAGTTGAAAGCTGCTGTAGCCTGTTCTCTTCTCTCATTAAGTAAGAATGGCACTGTCCTGTTCCCACTGGGTTAAGGGTATTAGAGATGTTGGGGTGAGCATGTCCCTGAGAAAGCAGGAAGAAGGAAAGGCTTTGCTTTTGGATGATGTGGGAATGTGACAGTCACTGCCTTGGGGGTTTTAGCTTCATCCGTGAAGCTAGGAACACGAGAGAAAGGGAGGGTAGAAAGAAAATCCCAATGCCAGCAGCACTGTTAAACATCTTCAGATGTGTATGGCTTGAAGGCTGTTTGTTTCCTGTGTCCTCAGCATGCACATTGTTTTTTCTCCATTACTAATCTAAACGGTCTGAAAATGGAGCTTGTTGGGTAGGGTGGCATTTGCAGTAAAATTCTGTGGACATTCGCTTGGCAAGAAAGATGCTGACCGTCCTGTGGTTTTCTGAAATCATGTGCAATTATATCATCAAACCACATAAGACTTTTCTAGATTTTCTTTTGAAAACAAGGGAATGTTTTGCACTTCATTGGATAACATTGTTTATGTGCGCTAAGTTGTTGAATATCCAAAAAAAAAATAATGTAAGTTGCCTGAGATTGTGAGATCCTTTGACCAGCTGCTGTTGACAAGTACCTGTGGGTTTATGTGCATTAGAGCTCACTCAGACTTTTAGTTCTTTTTGTTTTTTGTTTTTGGTACCAAGGATTTAACTCAGGACCTTGTGCTTTGGTACCAGAACCACTGAACTAAATCCCTAAACCACTTAGGCTTTGGTACCAGAACCACTGAACTAAATCTCTAGACCACTAAGGCTTTTAAGTATAAAAATGTATGTTAAAAATGTGAAAGTTTTACCAAAACACTGAAATTGAGTGTAAATTCCAAAGTTCAATGTTTTATTTATGGCTTTAGGATTCAAAAATAGCAAAAATTATTTGCACAGTAGAACCCAGCTTTAAAAAATCTGTCAGGAATCTTGGGAGTAGGCTGTGTGACTGGGACCAGACTTAGAACAATCTGAGCAAGGGCTTTCTGGGGTGTGAACAGTCTTCAGCCTTCAGTATGCAGTGAAAACAAACCTTCAGGAGTGAGGCAGCCCCGCCTGGAATGTGGCTGGGTCCGAATGCACACCTGGAAGCCTTCTGATGTGTCCGAACCTTTGAGGCCTATTGCCAGCCCCTTGATAATCGTTTTCATCCACTGTATAATTATGGAGGAGACCCATGAAATGTAGGATAGCAATTTAGAAAACGGGTTACGTATGTAACAAATCAAGTCTCTGATGTTCTGTTACAAGGGTAGGTATTGAACCAGCACAGGCAGATTGCCACAGTGAATATACTGGCATAGGCAGCTTGAGGACACAAGGCTTGGATTAACAGATCCTCAGAGTGGTGGAAGTAATTTGGCCTCTTAGCTCCTCATTTTCTGTGCTAGGAAAGTGAGATCAGGATAATCTACTAGCAAACGCATCTGTGTTCCTTGTAGAATGTGGTTTGGGATCTGGAACTGGGAAACACCCCTACGCCTCACAGGTAAGTCATTCTGCTGGACGGTGTACAAGGTAGTGAAGCGTGTGATGGCGGTGGGGGTGGTGATGAGGAGGGGAGCTGGGCAGGCGCTGCCTGGGTCCACACTCACCTCCACTGCCTTCCCCAGATGCTAGGGGAAGCTTCCGCTCCTGGTCTGGGACGGGGGCCCAGGGGCTGCCAACCTAGTTAGAGGAGGGCAGCTCACAAGAAATGAGTGATTGCAGGTTGAAGGATGTCTGATGGGAGCTCTGCAGAGTGCTGCCAGAGTTTGTGGTCCGTCTCCTTTGTGTGCAGTTCTGTGGAATTCTTCAGGTGGCTTCCACTTTTGTTGTTATTTTTTTAATAAATTATAGAATCTGTCATTGTGTCTCAAACCCGATCAGTATAAGTGAAAACAATTTTGAAGGCGACTGTGACATCCTGCTTTTTCTTTGCTCTTTGTCCTTTTACTCAGCACAGGCTCACTCTGCACAGCCAGTTTCTCTCTCACTCTTCACTTTACTTTTTCAAATCAACTTTGTCACTGGTTTAAGATTTAGCTTTTTAAAAAATTCTGTTGATGGCAGTTAATGTTTTAATGCATAATCTAACAAATATAGAATTTAGTCAAATTGGTTCAGTATCCTTCCTGTCAAAGAAGAGGGAAAAAAAGTCCTTAACATCTTGCTATATTTAAGGCCACAGTGTAGCACTGGCAGGTTGGGTTTGTCATCACAGGCCCCCCTGAGAGGATGAGGGGGGCTGAGATCCCTTGGCAGGCTACCTGCCCTGACACTGGGCAGTAACCACAGGAGGCGTGGACGCCTATTGCCAATGTCTCACCTCCATGTGACCCTAGCGTTTGGCAGTCTCTCTATTTTGACTATACATCTAGCTTTCCTCCCTTCTTTCCTCTACCTCTCTTTCCTTCTTTTCTCCTTCCTTCTTCCTTCATTCCCCCATTCTTTCTCCTTCCTTCTTCCTCCACATCTTCCCCCTGCATCTTTTTCTCCTGCTCTTCTGTGTGTGTGTGTGTGTGTGTATACACGTACATGCGCACACAACAGGGTCTCACTATGTAGTTCAGGCCAGACTTAAACTCACTATGTAGCCCAGGGTGGCGTGGAACTCATGGGATCCTTCTGCCTATGGAGAGCTGGGAGATGTGCACCATCACACCTCACCTCACCTTTCTCCTTTTCCTTTTCCCTTCTTTCCCT
>PVIC010036070.1:0-18725 GCA_004025085.1 Thryonomys swinderianus
CTGCGGGGGCCAGGCCTTCATACCACGCAGAAGCCACGCACCTGGAGTCAGCAGCAGCGATTTGTCCCCCTGCTGGTCACACTGGCGGAACACTCCGCTGGTTGGACCGTGTGTGTGTGCGTGTACGCGCTAAAATGAGGGGCTTAATCCTTCCCAGCCCCTGAGCTGCTGCTCCGCTGCCTGGGGTGTTGGTGAGGATCTGCTTCCCCGCGGCTGGCCCAGGCCACCAGCTGCAGTGATGTGTGCGCCCACGTTGGCTTTGAGTCAGTGGCCACTCTGGCTTCTCTCTCTGGGGGGGCCCACTGACCTGTGCTGCTCTTTGGGGGTCCTTCCTCTAGCGGAGAGGCGGGATGCTCCGGCCGGGACCGGGAGTGCTGAGGTGCAGGAGAGGCCTCCGGGGAGCTGCTCCTGGGCAGACAGGAAGTGAGGCCTGGAGGGTGAAGTCCCCTGTCCACGTCCTCATTCTGTCGGAACTGTGCAGGTCACCAGGGAGCAGAAGGGGAGGCTCCCGGGAGGCGGTCCCCGAGTGAGGCAGGGAGGAAGGACGCCGGAGGACAGGCAGCCCTGGAAGAGCCAGCCTCTTGTCAGGAGCACCCACCCCCCTCAGGGTGGCAGCTTACGCAGCCCTGATACCAGCCAGGCTATCTGTACTTCCTGTGAAACTCGGGGATATTTCCAACCGGAGTTTGTTTTTAGACAGCTGTGGCTATCTTTGCTTTGCTCTGACGATGGTCAGCTCCCCCCCACCCCGGTGACACCAGCTGTCCCGCCTTCGGCCTGTAGCGTGAGGCTGGCTGCCCCGAAGGAAGCCCGGCATCCTGCCGCACAGGACTCTGGACACGGGTCCCGGCCCGGCCCTCCCCACGTAGCGCACCAGCCCCGCACTACTCCCTCTCAGCCTGCCTCTCCGTCGCAGGAACCATGTCGTCATGTCTGTGTCTCTGTCTCCGGCCGCAAGCCTCTCTGCCTCTCCTGCTTTCCTCGGGCCCCTGCCCCCAACACAAAGCTGAGTGCTTCACGGCACAGTGCTGGGCCAGGGCTCCACCGCCGAGCTGTGTCCCAGCCCTCTTTTTTTTTTCATTTTGAGACAGGGTCTCTTAAGTTTCTTGGCTGTACTGGCTGCCTGATCTCCTGCCTCAGGCTCCTAAGGAGCTGAGATTACATTAATGAGCCACCATTGGTAGGTGAGAGGGTTTTTATTATTTATTTATTTTCAGGTACTGGGGGTTGAACTCAGGCCCTTGTGCTTACAAGGTAGGTGCGGTGCCACTGAGCTAAATCCTCAACCCCTGAGAGTGTTTTGGTATATGTCTCTTGCTGTGAGAACTTAGGCAAGGCAGCTTCTCTGTATTAAACTATATCCCACACTAATATATATATATATATATATATATAGTTATAATAATATATACAGTTACAATATATATGTATATATATATTATTTAATAAAGTTTAATAAAAGCCCCATGCATGTCTGTACTATCAAGTTAGGAATATACCAATTCTCTTGGGTCTGAAGCGCAGGGTCCTTCACTGGCCCCCCTTGGTCCTGGCGGGCACTCTGACTGCGGCCACAGGGATGCTGCCCCCATCCCGTGTCCCTCCCAGCACACAGCTCCCTGCCAGTGCTGTGCCCTGCTCAGTCCCTCGGGAGAACATCTGCTCCTTCTCAGGTCACCTGACGGTCTCTGCCCATGTGCACGCCAGCTCACTCTCGGCTTAATGCCCGGCTCTCCTGGACACTGGGCCTGAGAGGGCAGAAGCCCTCGCACCCACAGTCGGCTGCAGAGCCGCCAGGAACAGGCCTTGGATACAGAAGGGCGCTCACATGTGTGGTGGTGAACAACTGTTATTCCCTCTACTCAGAAGGCCGAGGCAGGGATATTTCTATTTTAGGCCAGCCTGGGTAATTGAAAATTAACTTTAAGGCCGGGTGTGGTGGCGTTTGCCTGTCATGCCAGCACTTGGGAGGCTGAAATAAGATTATTTTGAGTTCAAGGCCAACCTGACCTGTAAAGCAACATCCTGTCCTCCTCACCCAAAAGAAACAGTGCTGGTGGGGCATCTGGCTCTACATTCGTGTACTTGATGAATACTTACTCAGTACGTACTACCACATGTGCCAGGCAAGCATATTCATTTTACAAAGAGATCATTTGAGGGCTGGGTATGTAGTTCAAGAGTGGACTCCTTGCCTAGCATGGGCAGGCCTTGGTTCGATCCCCAGTACTGTGACCACCGCCAAAAAAAAAAAAAGTAAAGGTGAGAGACAGCATCACTTAACTGGATGTGGTGGTGCAAGCCACTTAGCATCCTAGCACTCTGGGAAGCTGAGGCAGGAGGATCACAAGTTCAAGCCCGACCTGGGCAATGTAGGAAAATCCTGTCTCAGATTTTATAAAAGGGCCAGGAATATAACTTAGCCCAAAGGCTCTGTAAAATAGGGGTCAGACTGCTTCTTGTGGATGCGAAGGATGAGCCATGCCAGGGACAGTGCCCTGCATGGGTGGCCCCTGGACACAGTACAGGCAGGAGGAGGTGGGCTGCGGCCATGGTCAAGACAGGCACTGGGCTCTGCACCGGCAGGACCTGGCCCAGCCTGTTTGCTGTGTCTTTTCTGGGCTCTGGCCAGCAGTGTCATTTCTTGAGCCACACTGGTGACACTGCCCACCCCCATTTCTTCGGTCCCCAACTGCAGGCCACTGCTGTCTTCCCACTCCCACTGTCAGCTGTGGTCAGGCTGCTCAGCCCCAGGGATTGTGCACCCAGTGCCGGGAGGCACTCAGGGAGGCACAGGGGAGGCGTGGGTGTGGGCGCCGAGCAGGCGGAGGGACGGAGACGCACTGGGATGCGCTCCCTGCAACTGCCGGGCGGGGAAGACCTTTCAGTGCGTGGAGGAGACAGGTGCTGGTGCCGGAAGGACACGCTGAGGGAACCCTGCGTGCTCTGGGCAGGTCTGGAAGGCTCTGTGCCAGAGGCTCTGGGCTACGCTGCCCCACTAAACTGAACTGTGCCAAGGGGCACGTGGGGGTATCCCTCCGACCTCGGTCCCACACAGAGAAGGTGAGGTGCGAGTCAGGTCAGAGAGAGCAGCTTGGACGATGGATGTCCACAGGGCGGGTGGCAGGGCAGTCTGAGCCAGGTCCACACCGAAGTGTCTCTCACGAGCCGTTTGTGCCAGCAGGGGCTACCCAGACCACCCAGGGAAGGCTCTGTCACCCTCCAGTCACCTCCGCTTCCGTCTCTCAGAACTAATGCTGAAGCCCAAGAAGGGCTAAGAATCTGCTCGGGAACCTCCATGTGTACCTAGGACACAGCAGCCCCACAAGGAGAACGAGGGTGTGAGTGCTACCCTGTAACCAGAGAGCCTCACTTACACCAGGCACACACAGCGCATGCAGATACAAAGCAACCAAACAGAAGAGCCCAGGGGGAATGGGAGACTCAGAGGCACCCACGCTGAAGTGCTCCTGGTCCTGGCTCCAAATCGGTGCGGCCCCTTCCCTGCCTTCCCTGGGCTGGTCGGTGTATGACCCTAGGTCCACCTGTGGTGTTGCTGCTCACGGAGGCTCCTGAGGCCAGGTCATGCTCAGCTGAGGCCACTGCAGAGGGATGGGCTTCTCTCATACTGCTGGTACAAAATGGCAGCAAGTAAAGAAAATAGGCCAGCAGAGATTTAGCTCAGTGGTTCCCGTGCCTGCCTGGCAAGCGCAAGGTCCCCGGTTTAATGCCCAGTAACCACATACAACACTGGGTGCTGTGACTCATGCCCACCAGCAATCAGTACCACACACCACAGCACGGTGGCTCACACCTGTAATCCCAGCACTTGGGAGGCAAAGGCAGGAGGATTGCTGAGTTCCAGGCTTGCCTGGGCTACACAGTGAGCTCAGGGCCAGCCTGAACTGCAAAGCGAGACCCTGTCTCAAAAAAAAAAAAGAAAAAGAAACAGAAAATGGCCAGGTGTGGCAACACAGACACTCCCAGGAGGCTGAGGCAGGTGGGTACCAAGTTGGGGCACAGCCTGTGTAACTCAGTAAGACTCTGCCCCACCCGCCACGATGTAGTAAGAGCAGTGCTTATACATTTGCTGTAGAGTAGCAGCTTCTCTTCTATGAGCCTCTTCAGAAGACACTGAGCCAGTAACGGGACGGGGCACATGTGAGTTCATCACACACTCGGGACAGCAGAGGCAGAAACAGCCCGTGTCCCCTACTGGAAACTTCTGAAAAAGCCACCTCTGACCTTCCTCACCCTGGAGGCCCGCAAGGCTGGAAAGGGGTGAGAAGAGCACCAGCACCCTCCCCCACGGGGCCCCTCCAGGCTGGACTGCTGCACCTCAGGTCCCGCATTTCCTTCTGTCCCAGACGCGAGGGAGCAAGGGAAGCCTGAACAAACCTTCCAGCTTGACTGCTTCTGGTCACTTGCTATTGGCTAAAAATCACGAGTCCTGGGCTGGAGACTTAGCTTAGGGACTCTGCCGCCTGCCTTGCAAGTATGAGGTTGCGAGTTCAATCTCTGGTACTGGAAAAAGAAGAAAAAAAAGTCACGAGTTCTGGAGGTCACATAGCTAAGCTGTGCACTGAGTCCCCCACTAGCTCTGCTGTCAACAGCACCTCTGACCTATGGCTCAGTACGGTAACGGTTGCCTAGGATACTACCTTTGTGGTGGGAATGTAGACTAATACAACCATTATGGAGATCAGTGTGGAGATTCCTCAAAAAACTAGGAGTAGAGGTTCCATTTGACCCTGCTATTCTCCTGCTGGGGATATACACAAAGGAATTACAGGAGCCGGAGATTTAGCTCAGTGGTTCTGGCGGCTGCCTCGCAAGCACAAGGTCCTGAGTTTGATCCCAGTAACCACATACAATGCTGGGCGTGGTGACTCACAACCACCAGCAATCAATACCATACACCACAGTGCCGCGCGTGGTGGCTCATGCCTGTAATCTCAGCACTCGGGAGGCAGAGACAGGAGGATTGCTGAGTTCGCGGCGGCCTGCCTGGGCTAATAGTGAGCTCAGGGCTAGCCTGAACTACAAAGAGAGACACTGTCTCAAAAAAAAAAAAAAAAAAAAGAATTACAGGATTCCTATCACAGTGACATATGTGCACCCATGTTTATAGCAGCTCAGTTTGTGATAGCTAAATCTTGGAAACAACCCAAATGCCCATCAACTCTAGACTGGATAAAGAAGATGTGGTTTTTTAATAAAATAGGGTATTACTCTGCCATAAAGAATGATGAGATTGAATCATTTATACTCAAATGACCGTACCTTCAAGACACACTCATAAGTGAAACAAATAGGTCACAGATGTGCAAATATTGTATATTTTCTCTGATATGAGAAACTGAAAGTATAAATGTGTTCTAGAATTCATGATTGATATTGTGAAATAGTAAATATTCAAAGAGTAATGGGGCTTAGGGGTAAATAATGAAGAAAGAAAAAAAAATTGATGGTTAAAAAAGGGAAACAATGCTTGTGCATATAGGGTTGGGGGGGAGGTAGGGCGGATAGAGGAGGGGGGAAATGAGAATTAAGTTGTGTCATATACTGGTACAAATCCTCAATGTAGAGTGTAATTGTGATGTGTATATTGTAAAAAAAAAGAAATAGTACTGGAAGTGAACCCAGGCCTTCTGCATATTAGGCAAGTTTTCCACCACTGAGCTAGCTCCCTTTCAAAGAAATACTTATTCTGAAACAGGACCTCACCACGTTGCCCATGCTGGCCTTGAAGCCATGATGCTTCTGCCCCAAGGGCCTCGCCATGCCTGGTCGCACCAGCTCTGAGGCTGGGCTGGCACAGGTGTCTAATGGATGATGATCTTTTGACACGAGGCCAAGAGCTGCCCTCAGGTCATGCAAATGCTGCCAGTGTCTGAACACGCATCCGAGGCAGGGCCACGAGGACTGCTTGACCTCCACCTGGGCAGCGGCTGGAAGGTCAGCCTTTCAGTGCTTGTGCTTGGATTTTTTTAAAGAGTAAGTTCTATAGATTCATCATAAAACTAAGACACACATGCATAGAACTGTTTAAATGTATTCTACCTATCAAAAAAACCTAAAAGATAAAAAAAGTGGAAAAAAGAAATCAATTACTTTGTAACCCATTCATTAAACCTTGCTTATGAAATCACTTTTCTGGCTGGCTCTGTTATTTGTGGAAGGCTTGTAGATCTCTGTAGAATAGAATTTCTTAACAGCATTTTTCACAAATGAATTCTATCAAGTATAGGATGATGAAGGGAATGGAGGGTTCTTTTCTTTTTTAACTTCATTTTATATTTTTCATGAATGGTACCGGGATTAAGGTTGAACAGTCATTGTAAAGCTTACTACTTACTGCACAGCTGGCGTGGGCCTCAGCTCTTTCCATGTCTTGACTTATTCCACCTCACAACTGGTGATGCAGACACTGCCGTCTGTTTAGCCAAGGGAAATGCCAGGGCATGGGGACGTTAAATAACTTGCCCAGGCCACACCACACAGACAGGGTAGATTCCCAGTCAGGCCATGGGATGCAATGCCTTTCCCATTGCCTGAGGCGGCCTCTTGGGAGGAGAGCACCTTCGAGATGCTCCCTCATGGGCTTCTGCGGATGCAGGAGCTGGTGCAGCTGAGCTGGCTCGAGCTGTGCAGTCTGCAGAAAACTTTATATTTTGGAGTGAGTTTTCCTACTTGTTTACAATGACTCCTAAAGCATTTGAAAGCTTAAACGGAACCTTAGTAGTCTAGATTGCCTAGAAACTCAAAGTTCCTCCATAGCTAGAAGACAGTTATTCATCATAATGAACACGTGTGTGTACAGTGTAAGTACTAACATTATTACCAAAGGGATTTCTTTTACTCTTGGCAAGGAAACCGCAAGTGAGATAATTACTAACAAGTGTGCATAAATACCATTTTAAAACACTAGACCAAAATAAATTTAAATTCTAGGCCTGAGATTGTATCTATTTCAGAAACCTGTCCTAGAATTAAAGTAGTAATTATGTAAACTGCTTCCTTCAAGCTGTAGAATGCAAGCCCACTCACTCATTTGCAGCCACGGCCTACCCCCACTAATGATGCAGAACTGATGAGGCGGCCTAACTCCTTTCCCAAGAAAGACCGCAGGTACACGCGCAGATAATACCCTGCATGGAACTCGCCCGAGGCTGGGCTGTGGAACCAGGCGACAGATGCCGAGGCCCCGTGGTCGAGCCCCTGCGGCTCACTCTCTTTGACCTTTAAGTCCTGACAGTGTCTTTTCACTATAGCTTTGCTTTCCCATTCGGAATCCAAGCGGTGTGTGGAAGTCTTGGAGGACTGCACAGCCAATAACAGAGATCTTTAAGACAACACTAATATACCCACCCACTGAACAGTTTTCTGTGTCAAACTCTGATCTTAAAAGGACTTGCAGGTGGCAACTTCAAACAATTTAAGTATAAAGTAAAATAAAATTTCCATCCGAAGTGGGATTCTAGATCAAAGGATGAAGCTGCCAGACATCTGAGAGACACCAGAATTCTAGCGGCTCTGAATGTTGTTCTATTTGAATTCATAAGAATAAGTACAAGGGGCCGGAGGGTTAGCTCAGTGGTTCCGGCGCCTGCCTCGCAAGCGCAAGGTCCTGAGTTCGATCCCCGGTAACCACATATAACGCTGGGCGTGGAGACTCACGCCCACCAACAATCAACACCGCATACTACAATGCCGGACGTGGTGGCTCACGCCTGTCATCCCAGCACTTGGGAGGCAGAGACAGAAGGATTGCTGAGTTCGCGGCGGCTTGCCTGGGGACCATAGTGAGCTCAGGGCCAGCCTGAACTACAAAGCGAGACCCTGTCTCAAAAAGCAAAAAAAAAAAAAAAAAAAAAAAAGAATGAGTACAGGGCCGAAGATTTAGCTCTGGTTCCAGCACTTGCCTTGCAAGCACAAGGTCCCGAGTTCAATCCCTCGTACCGTATACCACAATGCTGGCCGTGGTGGCGCACACCTGTAATCCTAGCACTCGGGAGGCAGAGGCAGGAGGATTGGTGAATTTTTAGGCTTTCCTGGGCTACACAGTGAGCTCAGTGTCAGTCTGAACTACTAAGCAAACAAAAAAACCAAAATCATAACTATAATGCCAACGGCTCAGTTGTATCAACAGAAATGAGTTCAGAGACGGGGAGCAACTCAAGTAGAAAGATCCTGAGAGATCCTCTTGATTAAAACAAATAAAACATCCAGAGAAATATAAAATCCTTTTTTTTTTTTTTTTTTGAGATAGGGTCTCACTTTGTAGTTCAGGTTGGCCCTGAGCTCCCTATGTAGCCCAGGCAAGCCTCGAACTCCATCTTCCTGCCTCTGATTCCCGAGTGCTAGGATTACAGGCATGAGCCACCATTCCTGGCACTGTGGTATGTGGCACTGATTGCTGGTGGGCGTAAGTCACCACGCCCAGCATTGTTGTATGTGGTTACCAGGGATCGAACTCAGGATCTTGTGCTTGCTAGGCAGGCAATGGAACCATTGAACTAAATCTCTGGCCCACAAAATCCATTTTTAGAAAAAGCAGTTACAGGGCCAATCTGAAAGACGTCAGACTGATTCTAAGACAAAAGGAAACAGAAGCCTTGGATCTTGGCAACCATGTGAGCACAGACACTTTGGTAATGAAGGATTCTATGAAACTCCCAGTAGTCTCTGCTTCAGATTTAAGGCTATCTAGAGGAGTTGGAAACAGGAAAAAGCCCAGGGCTCACTGAGGGTACAGAACCTACAACGAATGCTGCCGTGTTTGTGAGCCAGAACTCTGGGCTACTCTAGGCATTCTCATATGGCTTGGCCTAATTCTAGCAGATTCTGATTAAAACTGGATATGTGGCATAAAGAAGAAATAATGTGTCATGCAGGAAGAAATTACACAAAACACGGTTATCTTGACCTTGGTGTAAAAGGGAATGAAAAGCCTCTGGAGTTCACAACTGAGATCAGCAGGTTTGTATCCTAATTTCACAAGAACTATACAATCTGAAAAATGCCAAATGAAGAACTTGAAGATTCCAGGTTGGTTTCTCCTAGCCTGCCAGCAAAGGTGAACTCTTATTTTTTCTGCAGGAACTTAAATTCAATCCAGATCACAAAAAATTCTCATGGATAAAGATAGGAAGGCCAGACATTTAGTTCAGTGGTTCCGCTGCCTGCCTCGCAAGCGCAAGACCCTGAATTCAATCCTGATAACCACATACAATGCTAGGCGTAGTGACTCATGCCCACAGCAATCAATACCACATACCAAAGTGTGGGGCGTGGTGGCTCACGCCTGTAATCCTAGCACTCGGGAGGCAGAGGCAGGAGGATTGCTGAGTTCCAGGCTTGCCTGGGCTACATAGTGAGCTGAGGGCCAGCCTGAACTACAAAGTGAAACCCTGTCTCAAAAAAAAAAAAAAAAAGCTATGAGGAAAATAAGCTTAAAAATCACAAAACAACCAGGCCTGACCCCAGGTTTCTTCCACCTGGGGCTGTGCTTGCTCTAGTTCAGTCTCCTCCATGGACTTGATGGATAAAGAGAGACAGAGAGGACTAAGCATGAGAGGCTTTTGTGTACCACATCTAAAAGGGTCGCACGTCACTGTCACCCTCAGCCCTGGGTCCAAAAACCAGTCACACTTCAATGTAGAGTCTGGGAAACGAGTTCCACCAAAAGGCAGAATAGATACCTGGGACCTCTAGTACTTTCTGCTGCAATTAAAGTACAGTGATAGCTGTGTCTAAAATGTTTCAGTAATAAATTGTATGTTTGGACAATGTTGGGTGTGGAGACTCACGCCCACCAACAATCAATGCCGCATACCACAGTGCCGGGCGTGGTGGCTCACGCCTGTCATCCCAGCACTTGGGAGGCAGAGACAGGAGGATTGCTGGGTTCAAGGCTTGCCTGGGCTACATAGTGAGTTCAGAGCCGGCCTGAACTACAAAGTGAGACCCTGTCTCAAATAGATAGATTTAGATAGATAGATAGATAGATAGATAGATAGATAGATAGATAGATAGATAGTATGTTTGGGCCGGAGGGTTAGCTCAGTGGTTCCAGCGCCTGCCTCGCAAGCGCAAAGTCCTGAGTTTGATCCCCGGTTACCACATAGAATGCTGGGCGTGGAGACTCACACCCACCAACAATCAACACCGCATACCACAATGCCGGACGTGGTGGCTCACACCTGTCATCCCAACACTCAGGAGGCAGAGACAGGAGGACTGCTGAGTTCGCGCCGGCTTCCCTGGGCACCATAGTGAGCTCAGGGCCAGCCTGAACTACAAAGTGAGACCCTGTCTCAAAAAACAAACAAACAAACAAACAAATTGTATGTTTGATTTTTTAAAAAAAAAAATCACAAAACACATAGTAGGAACAATAAATGATAAAAGAAACCCAACAAGGCTTCAGATATTGGAATAGATACAATCTTATGTTTATGTGTATTTGTTTGTTGTTTTTTTTGAGACAGGGTCTTGCTATGTAGTTTAGGCTGGCCTTGAACTCACTGTGTGGCCCAGGCTAGCCTCAAACTTGCAGCAATCCTCCTGCCTCAGTCTCCTGAGTACTGGGATTACAGGGAATTCACCACCAGGCAGAGCTATTTAGCTCAGCGCTTCTAGTACCTACCTTGCCAGTGCAAGGTCCCAAGTTTGATCCTGGTATAAAACGTAGTAGGTTTTAGAAAGATCAGCAGGGACTAAGAGACAAAAACAATGACCAAGTGCATATTAGATTAAAAACCCAATAATGAAAAATGCAGTGAGTAAAAAATTCAGTGTACAGCTAAAGAGAAATAACAGTAAAATAGAAAACAGCTGAAGAGATTATAAAGAATGACAGGGATGGCAAAAATAAGAGGTTACACGGGCCGGAGGGTTAGCTCAGTGGTTCCGGTGCCTGCCTCGCAAGCACAAGGTCCTGATTTCGATCCCCGGTAACCACATATAATGCTGGGCGTGGAAACATGCCCACCAACAATCAACACTGCATACTACAATGCCAGACGTGGTGGCTCACGCCTGTAATCCCAGCACTCGGGAGGCAGAGACAGGAGGATTGCTGAGTTTGCGGCGGCTTGCCTGGGCACCATAGCGAGCTCAGGGCCAGCCTGAACTACAAAAGTGAGACACTGTCTCAAAAGCAAAAAAAAAGAAAAAACAAAACAACAAAAAAAAGAGGTTACAGTGAAATGGAAGACAATGAAATTTCATTCTGAATCCCAAGGGAGAGCGAATGGAAAGAGTAAAGGCAACTGCTAGCACTAATAGTGTCAATTAAAACGCTGGGTTACCAATATAAGCAATCATAAAGAACATACCTTGAAGCTGGGTGTGATGGTGCATGCCTATAATCAGTTGAGGCAAAAGGTTAGTCTTAAGTTCAAGCCCAACCTGGCAAGTCAGTGACTTAGGCAGACCCTTTCTCAAAATTAAGAAAAAACAGAAAAGGGCTAGGATGTAACCCAGTGCAAAGGCCCTGGGTTCAATCCAGTGCTCCTCCTCTGCCAAACAGATCACAAAGAGGGAGAGAGAAGTAGCAGAGGAAAAAAAGAAGACAGGAAAAGGAACCATCCCTTCCCCACTCCTTGAAACCATAAAGTGGGAGGCGGGGCCAGGACAAGGGAGACCCCAAGAAGCCAAGAGGCGCAAGTCCTCACACGCACTCTGGGTAGGTTCGCTGGGAGCAGCGCAGGGAGCACCCAGGTGCCTCTTTCTGCTTCTGGGAGTCTCTAAGGAGCTCTGCGCGGCAAGGACCATGTCTACTGAAGAGAAAGGACAATCTGGAGACATGGCAGAGGCAGACAGGCCCGTGATGAAGGCAGCAACAACCCCGATCGAGCATTCCAATCACCCAAGAGGACTCACCGTTTCCCTTCTGTTCTGAGAAGTAAACCGGAGAACGCTGCAGTCTATCCACTGATCATGTTGCAAATAAACTGGGAAGGGTGTGAGCGGACACTGCTCCAAGATAAATTCAAGAGAATACATACGATATAATTCTATAAAATTTAAAAAATAGCAAAATTCAATGTTATGTTTAGGACTACATGCACAATGAAGAAAAGTGAGAAATCCTTGCAAACTCAAGGTGATATTAACTCTGGACAAAGGGAAATGTAATTGAGGAGGTATACAGAGAGGCTTCTCTATTTCTGAACCAGGAGTGGGTATGTAGTGGACAAAAAATAGTGTATATAAAATGTTTAACCTACGAAACACATCTTAGACACATACCCGCAGCAATAAAAAGTGCACTGGAACCCTTCCAAGTGGAAACCTTGGTCTCCTCAAGAATGTTCATCACATCTGCAGAATGTTTTCTTGACCTATTGCTGTTAGTCATACAATGCTAACACCTTGGATCTTGGACAAGACATCACAATTAGGAAGTTGCCGTTAGAGGGGTGAACTGCCATCCTACAATGCTGGTCTACAAATGTAGCCCCGTAAGCAGCAGCCTGTAGTTCTCCAACTGCAATGGTTTCACTACTGGGTGTGCAAGTGCTGGGGGGAACAGGCGCCCCCTAGCTGTTCTAGTTTTGTTTTTAGATATGAATCCTTTGAGTACAGCTCTTGTTTAAAAGGCTTCACCTAGCAAATAGCGAGGGCGGCACTGTCTTAGGGCAGGTGACGAACTTGTGGCATGTGTGCTGCAGTGAGTTGTTTGCTATCACTGTCTTACAGGAAGGAATACCAGCTTTCTGGAGTTGGGAAGAAAATACTGATCACTGTTCTCAACATCTTAGGTTTATAAATACAAAACCAGAGGCTATACATGCCATTCATGAACAAAACATCTATCTAGTTAGCTATTTGGACCTCAGCAGATTTTAGGATTGCCTACTATTCTTGTCCTCAGCTGAGTCATGAGGCCACTCGAGGGCCATGTAACATACCGGAAGCCAATCTAAGCCCACCCAATGCACAGTGGACTCATGCGCTTTAACATTACACCATTCTCTAGTAAATCCTTCCTCACAGGAGGATTGAGTCTTATCAACTCCAGCTCTTAATCCCGAGGGTGAGGACTAAACTGGAAAAGAAAGCTATATGGTGTTTGTAGGGGTAGCAATTTCATTTTGGTAACAGGTAAACAATCTGACTCAGGCTCATGGAGCCAAAGACGAGCAAATACTCAGCAGATGGCAAGTTAACTTTTGCCAACTACAGTTATGAATGCCCTTCAACCCACTCACTCTCGGCCACACCTACCTAACTTGCCAGGGCTTTGCTGGAAAGGTCAAGCAGCCAGTCTGTCCAAGTACATAGTGACTGGTTCACTGTTCCCTTGTTCAACAGCCCTGAACAGCTGGTGTGTGGGATGGTCCTCACTGAGACACATGATATTTGGTACTGTGCTAATTGGATGGCTACAAGAAAAAAGACAGGCATTTTAACATGATTATCGAGTCATTTCTACATTTCACCATGTACATCTTAGCTAAAGTAATATTAAAATTAGTACTTGGCTAGGGATGTACCTCAGTGCTAAGGCCCTTAGTTCAATTCTTGACACAAATTAAGTACTGTAGTTGATCACAGCTTAGCACCAGAGAACTGGTTGTCTGGAATACAAGAATGAATATGAAAATAGCCAAAAAAAATTGTTACACATTAACTATCAGTTTGATACCAGCAGTGGCCTTACTGCTTGTGGGTACCTGGGCATTTGCAATACTGAGGATGTTGGCTCAGGTTCATGGAGAGTAAGTTTACTGACCCTGGGATGGGAGTTCTATCCCAATGGCAAGATGGCTTGTCTTCCTCTCCAGTTCCTAGACTTTTAAAATGCTCTGTGCAGGGCCGGAGATTTAGCTCAGTGGTTCCGGCGCCTGCCTCGCAAGCGAAGGTCCTGAGTTCGAACCCCGGTAACCACATACGATGCTGGGCACAGAGACTCATGCCCACCAGCCATCAATACCACATACCACAGTGCAGGGCATGGTGGCTCACGCCTGTAATCCCAGCACTTGGGAGGCAGAGACAGGAGGACTGCTGAGTTCGAGGCTTGCCTGGGCTACATAGTGAGCTCAGGGCCAGTCTGAACAAGAAAGCGAGACCCTGTCTCAAAAAAAAAAAAAAAAAAAAAAAAAATCTGTGCAGTACCTCAAAATACTTTCTGAACATTTTCAGCAGCACCAAGATTGTTGCCACAGATTCCTTTTCAGTATTTTGTGTCTTATGCCCTCAGATTCTTACACGTTTTTAGTTCAACAGTTCTGAGTTTATCTGTAAACGGGCATATTTACTTAACTGAGCTATTTAACAATTGTATATATACTTTATATAACTGACAATCTTACAGTCTCACACCTAAAATGCTTACCTGTATTTGAAAGACATCCAAATGCCATGCCTGTATGTGCTTCTGAAGCCACCATGCTGATCAGATAGGGTGGAAGCAGTCTTTGTGATCACAGTCATTATCAGGCATATGTACAGTAGCCAGGAATCTTATGCACTGTTTCAAATTCGGGCTGAGGTTTAAGGCCTTTAGGGTGTGTCTTCTTTCCTTTCTTCTGGAGCTCACTCAAATCAGCAAGGACAAAGTTTCCCTATGTGACTTATATTCCTTTGTGTTGTCCTAAATTTACATCTTAGAAACATTCTTTGCTGCCTTATACTAGCTAGGGTTTGTTGAATGCTTATTACACACAGCTGTTGGCAGGTTTGGGGGTCACTCCTCACAACTGATCAGGACAGTATTCAAGTCCCTGTAACTGTGATGGTAAACCTTAAGTTTTCAGTGATACAAACAGCCCATGGTGGCACTCGTACAATTGGTTGGTTCACACTACTGCCCTATTTATGGGTAAGAAAAACCCTCTAAGTCGATGTGGACTGAAGACTATGTATCTCAAAAAAAAAAAAAAAAGACAACATATCTGATTTGCAAACTGAAGTGCCCCCATCAAAACCATTCAGGCAGACTAATGGGTCCATAACACTAAATGAACTTGTTATTTCTCTAGAGATGAAAAAGTAGGCATATAGCAAACATTTTAACTTTTTTGGAAGAAGCTTGCTCTGATGTTTTTCCACATATCCAAACACAAACATTCCTTCTGTTCTCAGATTTCTAGCTTTGTCTTCTTTCTGCAACTAAATTCATGACATTTGGACCGAGATACTGGTCTCTGGATCTATTTCATGTCACAGGCTTTGTCTATAAATTGCCCAAACAATTCTTTCTCAAGCCACTAGTCCCTCTAATGCTACTTTGGTCCTAGCTTACAAATTGATCTGAGAGACCTTCACTTCCCAGCAACCTTTCCCTTTCAAGCGCCCATTTAGCCTCCAATGGGAGGCAGATGGTTTCACTTTCTTCCTGGCTCTACATTCAGTTTGTTCCCAGACTTTTCTGTTCTCTATGTGTATGTGACTAGAGAATGATCTAGGCTCATGATCTTGAATAAGAGCCTCAGTGCTATCCACTGCAGCTAGACATGGCCAAGCCTCGTCTGTGGATCCTAAGCCAGAGAACTGAATGAGTAAGTTTCAACTACATTATCAGACTATTAAGCCACATAAAATCAGTTAACATGTCTTCATGATGCTGTAACTCTGAGATAAGAAATACTTTTTAAGAAAATGCCTTGCCGGGTGTGGTGGCTCACGCCTGTAATCCCAGCACTTGGGAGGCAGAGGCAGGAAGATTGCTGAGTTCGAGACTCACCTGGACTACATAGTGAGTTCAGAGCCAGCCTAAACTACAAAGCGAGACCCTGTCCTAAACTACAAAGCGAGACCCTGTCTCAAAAAGGAAAAAAAAAAAATGGCTTAAGAAAAAGTAGAACTTAATATAGTCACCCATGGCTCAGTACCAGGTCATAAGAGGACTACTAACAAAAAGTAGGTCCCATTTAGAACTCAGCTGTGGTATTACATGCAACCAGAATTTACTGTAAGGCAATAGTGAACATGATTACTCTAAGCATCTCATGACTCCATTCAAGATTCAGGACAGGAACAGCTACTACTGCTTATTCTGTAGGCAGGGACAATGTGGCTCAGTAGTGCAATCACTCACTCAAAAAACCACACAGCTGGAAAAGAAGCCTGGGCTGGGCCAGTGATTTAGCCCAGTGGTCCCGGTGTCTGCCTGGCAAGCACTAAGGTCCCGAGTTCAATCCCTGGTAACCACATACCATAATGCCAGGTGTGGTGGCTCACACCTGTAATCCCAGCAATTAGTACCACACACAATGCCTGTAATCCCAGCACTCGGGAGGCAAAGACAGGAGGGTTGCCGCGAGTTTGAGCCTGGCCTGGGCTACATAGCAAGTTTGGAGCCAGTCTGAACTATAAAGCGAGACCATGTCTTTAAAAAAGAAAAGAAAAAGAAACCAGGATTTTGATGACTGGAACTACTAGGTTGTTAAGAGCATACAGAGGGTCAGGTATTTAGCTCAATGATTTCTGCCTTGCAAATGCAAGGTCCCAAATTCAATTCCCAGTACCAAAAAGAGCACACAGAAGGTGAATGTGCTGGGCCACAGGCAGAAGGATCCCAAGTTTGAGGCTAGCCTGGGCAACTTACAAAGCTGTCTCAGACTAAGAGAGTTCTACCTCAGGGGAAGAACAGCCCTGCTCCAATAGCTGCACTACCACCTCAAGAGAAAAAAAGGCAGAGATAGTGTCACACTAACTTTATGACATGACTTCAGACTATCTGAAGGATCTTACACCCTAAATCAACACTGACTTTGCTCTCAACCAATGCTACATATGTTTACATTCTTTGGAATAATTTTAAGCTAGCTACCAAGCTCCTAGAGGCTGGTAAACCTTTCACAAGGCAGCCCAACTGAACTTTACAACCATTTGAAGTCCCAGAAGTGACAAATCATAACGTTCAGGGCAGTATTATGTATTCACCCAATGTGGGGCAGGAAGATATAAACTCTCTTTCCTCATAACCGAGCAGCGAGCAGACCAGGAGCCTCCGGCTGGGTGGCTATCCTGAGCGGAGAACGCAACCCAGAACACTGCTGCTCGTCCCTCAGGGGCCTGCCCACACAGCCTCACCAGGCGGTCCTTCCCCACGCGAGGGAATCCAGTGTGCAAGGAATAAACTGCTTCGCAAGTGACTGAGGATATTTTGAGAAAATGGCATACATCTGACATACTTGTGACAATGAAAATTTGGTGATATACAGGTGAGAAGTCAAAGAACACAAGTATCTATAAACATAACACACCTTCAGAAAGACTATTTAAGGGAAAACAAATGCAAGATAAAACTGTGGTTTCCAGAGCAATTTATTCATTAAAATCTATTCACTATGCCATCAACAGTTTTCTCATGTGTATTGTGCTGATAAATAGACACTGAGAAGATTTAACAAGTTTGTCATTTAATAAGTCTGAATTCATTTTTACCACATGGTATTGTACATGGTCATCTGTTGAAACAGATTGCTTTTTTTAAACAGATCTTAGTTTAAAAAAGTCATAGATACTGTGAGTTCTGTATAAACTGGTGGACAGCAAGTTAGTTCTTTTGTTTTCACTTATAAGCCTCAACTTCACCGCAGAATAAAGAATGTAGGCCAAAGAAAGCATAATTGGTCACTCATATAGAACAGTATTGTTTCTATAATTTGAAGCTTTCTGAATGGACGAGGAGTTCAGGCCTGATCCAACTGTAAAAAGATTACTTAATGAATAGATTATATGGAAATTGTATAAAATGTAATTAACTTTAATCATAATAGCTTAAATAGCATTGTATTAATAACTGCCATTCAAAATTAAAAACCTGTTTTTGAATCCCCAAGGAGGTGGCATGTGAATGTAGCCATGCCATCCTGCTGGGGGGCGTTTTCCTCAATACATATTCCAACAGAAACTTTGGCTTTAGGAAGAGTCACAAACATTGAAAAGAATGGCTTTAATCATTTTAAGTATACTGTAGGTGGGGGAAAGTGTGCTTTAATTAAATATATATCATACCAGTGATCCTGGCAAGGTTGAAGATTAAGTCTACTGTTGACAGCTATAAAAACTAGTTTGTACATGACAAGACAATGAGAAGAAAAAGCAATCCCTTTGAAACAAAATTTTAAAATAAAAAAATGTTCACAGTGGTTTGTATCAACAGTATGCATTTTATGACAATAACATGTACAGATTCAGAGCACCCTAGGGCTCCCTTTATATTCTAAAGAAAACAAGCATTTACATTATTCATGGGTTGTACTGAATTTAAAAAAGACCACTCATACATTTACCCCCCCCACCCGCCCGCCCCAGACAGAATAAACTGTTCTGGGGTGTAGAGCTTTAACACCATCATTGAAAGTTGTTTGCCAAACGAACAGGGAATTAAACAAGAACAAAACACTTTTCCTTGGGAGTGGAGTGTCTCTCATTTGCTGTTATAACCAGCAAATGCCATTCTTTAAAACAAAAACAAAAGGAAGGGCTCCCACAAACACAGATCTATCTCAGCAAGCTGACCAGTACACATTACAGTTTTAAAAATGAAGGTTATGTACTCTATGTTACAAGTCCCAACTAGACAATGTCACAATGACATCTATTTCTTTGCTTGCTTTGTGATCATACCCCTTGGAGGTGTTACTGGTCTCGTGGCATTCGGCTTCTTTTTCTCTGCAGGCTTTAAAATCTGAGGAAATCAAAAAAGACAAGTTGAGTTTCAGGAAATACATTCAACCCTAACCTAAACAGTTTAAAAA